>JACSYO010002152.1:880429-1065429 GCA_016806645.1 Ophiodon elongatus
CAATATGATGATATCATGCCAGGAATTATTTTACTGCAGATGAACAGTACACTACACCATTAAGTTACAAAGTGATCTGCCAGGCATGTATTTGATTGGCCACTGCAAATGAGAGTGAGGAAGTTTAACTGGAGTGAGAATTTGTCCGCACTGAACAATTTTTTTGATTTTAGAACAGGAATGTGAGGAGAGGAGATGAGAGGATTTATGGGAGATAAAGGGCAGAGAAAGTCAAACAAGTCAGAGCGCACCCTTCAACCGAGGCTCTTGATGCTGACGGCTGGGCCATCTGGGCCGTCTTACACACAGAAACACAGACCCAAACACGCGCAGTAGTCTCTCTGTGGTTGTCTCCGACTTCTCACCTCGACTGGGAAACAAACAACACAGCATGAGCGAGAAGAAGACAGAGAGAGGGAAACTCAGCACGAGAGGGCAGACAGTGAGGCGAGGGCAACAAGCGAACTGAGAGTGATTCTAAGGTCACCGACGGTGAATCGTCAGGAATTGTCAAAAAGTTGACTCAATCCACAAACCCAAGACGACGCCCCGAGTTACATTTAAAGCTGGTAATCACTTCTGGTTCCAAAAGATACAAGATAAAAGCCTGGAGGAGCCAATTAAGTCTAGAAGCTGATGCAGGTAGACAAGTCGTATAAATAATGCAACGACATGAAAGGTTATTCTGAGCATAGCAGGGACTTGTCTTCGAAAAACTGCTTATGCACAAAATTACACATGTCTAACTTTGTGTGTGTTCTGTGTAATGCATCAATAATGAATTAATAACTAATGTGCTAAGCATGTTGTAAAGCCTCAAATCTCTCTGTACATTACATTTCTAGAAAGTGTTCTTTATTTACACATGAACTTCATGGAGGAACACTGTGTTTTGAATCCATCCTCAATAAGATTTTTTAACAATATCTTTTGGTGTCCTGATATTTCCTAATGTCTCATGGACGTATGTTATTTATATGATTACTTATGAATTTGTAATCTCTCCGAGTTAACTAAATTTGGGCTAGTTTCAAACCAGTAATCCATGAGATCCTCTTTTGTGTGTGTTGGAGTTTACTTGTTTTTTGGCAACATTTTTGGAGCTCTACATTTGCTTTCACGTTTTTCCACTGAACATCTTGAATATTATTACTCTTCAAACATTGAGGCCAACTACCCTCACTCCTATATTTCTTTCAAATAAACATTTGCTGTGGGCCTAAGAGTTATTCCCAGGAGTGTTAGAGTAAAGACTAAATATAAGAGCTCTCATGAAATGATGAAAGTGATGCCTGGCAATATATATGTATGAAAACTCATGTATTCTTCTGGAAAACCAGGAAGTTATTTTTATGTTTTCAAAGAGTCAGCTGTGGGTCAAGTGCCAGTTTTCCAAAAAGTCTTGGCTTGTGTGATAAGCTTGCTGTCCTGAGAGTCCCTCTGTGTTTAGCAAGGAACAGATGGAGATGTATACAAACACACACACACACACACACACACACACACACACACACACACACACACACACATTCATACATCTGGGATAGCCACAGGCATTTTGGCTCATATGGCTCATAACATAATAATGTGAGGTTAAAGATAGAATCTAATGCCACATTTACAAAATCACACACCAAATAACTGAAAGATAGACAAAAAAGAAATGAAGAAAGATAAATGAGACATAAATAGGAGACAGAGACATAGAGAGAGAGAGAGACAGAGAGAGGGACAGAGACAGAGAGAGAGAGAGAGAGAGAGGGGACGCAACCTCATGAGCCTAGCAGGCATGCACTACATGTTAACATTAGTAGGTCAGCCAGCACAGAAATAACTGCACTGTGTGTATGTGTATGTGGTAACCTCATACACTCACTACGAGCCAATAGTGGCGGATTCTCCACTCTACACATGAACCAATCTCCATACATCAACATTTTAAACATGGTCATGTGATCAGCTTTAACCAGCTGTGTATTCAGTTTCCACATGAGTGAATTTTCCTCTCTATATCCCTCTTCCTCCCTCTCTAAAATGCTGTGGAGGGACACACAGACTGCTGCTGAAACCCTGCAGCTACAAATATCTGTGCAGCAGAAAGGTTTGAGGTTTATCCCATTTATGGACTGTCATTTATTGAATACTTTATAGTTCCAAAAGACAAATAGCAAGCATCAAGAGTGTCAAGCCTGCAGAATTACAATTTTTGCACCCAACATGTTGATGTGTTTGTCATACATACAGTGCCACTATGTGGCAAAACCTAGACACAGCAGTATCTGGAAAATGTTCTGTAAATATTATTTGTATCTCAATCATGTCTAATATAAACTTAGATTATTTTGTTTGACCATTTTTGCCGAGATTTAGAACAAAATGAAGGGGCTTATAGTATCTTATGTTCTTCAAGAAGGTCTATACAACCTGTAAGACAGCAGTAACAAATGGCACAATCTCTCTGGATCTGGAAGTAGACATACAATGGCTTAACACATATATTACATGTATATTTAATATTAATTACATGGATTACTTGAGTAGTTATTGATAAATAGGGTTATAACCATATAATGTGCAATTCTTTTAATGGGTGTAAACACACCGATTGTGAAAACAAGGTGACCGCAATTAGCTAAGGCCAATTATTAATTAATTAACAGCTTCTCCGCTGTCAAGCTCAACAAATCATCGTTTTCTTCCGCAACTGTTGCATTTATACTAGCAGTACCTCAGAGGAGTCCAAGAGGGACAAGGGCAACATTTTTTTAATCTTTTTGACCCACAATACACATGTAGAACGGACCTGATCTTCTTTCTAAACTATCCTGACAGGCTAGGGCAATGGTTTCACAAAGCCTTGGTAAGTCGAAGCTGTTTAATTCCCCCCTGAAACATTAGTAATGAGACTAAAGTGAACTTAACTGAACTAAGTTGACTGTCTGTTTTTTTGTATGTGTGTTTATAGGTTGGCATCTCTGAATGTTTGTGTCGCTCCTTAGAGATTAGTCATTTGCTTAATTGGGTTAGCTGCTCTGACTGTATTCAGGCATAGCATGGGCTAACTATTTCACATTAGCTTGCTAGCGTGTTTGCTGATGTGGCTAAACAAGAGGAGGTGACACAGCTAACAGAGTCCTGTTCCTGTGAAAACAGGAAAGAAAAACGGACCTGGATGTGACCAGATTTATGCTGAGAAACAGCTTCAGTGAGCAGCACTCTAGGGTAAGGGCCCGAAATACATTTTGGGTTTTCCGACACATACCATCTTCTGCTAATTAACTGGAAAGAAAACTTGAATATTAAAATATTTGAACTGAAGTTTAACTAAAACGTAAAAAAAAAAAAGTTCACTCATGGGATAGAGGTTATCAAATATACCAATTTGCAAGGTATTTTCAACCCAAAAAAAGAGTCTAAGAAGAAAATCAGGGTCGCTAAAATGTGATCTGGCTCTTTTGTGTCCCTTTTAAAACATAGTGATGTGTTTCCATCAATCCAATAGTGAGGTCAATGAGTAAAGTTAGCGTTCTTTAGTGGATTTCTAGTGGACTTTAGTGTTCAACTGTCGTCAGCCTGGAGAGTTCAGAGGAGTAGTTGGTTAGCCGCTACAGGGAATGGAGCATTAGCAGGCAGCTATCATTTATGTTAAAGTCATGATCTCTGGCCTTAGAATAATTCCTCTTAATTACATCAGCTAGCCTCACTGATCTCTACAGTTCTGTGAAACCATGAATCAGAATCTGGATCACAGTGTTTCAGAAGGATGTGACACACTTATTGTTCCAAAATTATTTGTAAAGCACCTATAACACTGATACATATAGATGCCAACTTCATACTAGCTTAAATACTATGCAAGCGAATGAGATGAACATACAGAACTTTTTTTTTTAATCAAAGTGTACTGACATAAGGATCACGCAACATGTGCCTTACGTATGTACACATATCGATAACTTGTAAACTAACATTTTTGTTTGATTTAAAAAAGTGCACCAAACTGTATGGGGTTTTACATACAGCACACATTAAAACACAGATAAAGGCCTGCTGGTCAGTCATTAGTGACGCTGATTTAGCCTCAGTTGACCTTGCTACTCTCTACCATGATTACAAGACTCATGTCAATTCCCTAAGTGAACCCCGCAGCAGGTGAGTCAGAGAATGACTTGTAATTAAAGTAAGTGAAAATACGTTACATTGATTGAGGAAGAAGAGTTACGTTGGTCCATCTTCACATTTAGCCCTCGCACTGACCCGGTAGGTGTCAGCCCTACTACATGCAGGGATATCTAAACAACAACGGACTCAGTCCAAATCTTCACAACAGGTGTGGGTCTCTCAACCTTTCGCTGAGGGTCTCGTGAAGCCAGCTAACCAGTGACAGCAGCCCTGCAAGTACATTGCCACTGCAGATGCATAGCTCTGGGCTCAATAGTCCTGCAGCTGCTTGGGAAGTTCTCTCCCTCCTCTCCTCTCATGCTTTTTCCGTTGATTAATTTGTCAGCCGTGACCCCTCCTCACAGTTACATCACAGTGCCAGCTGGGCAGTTGCACAGATGGATGGATCGGTGGAATGATGAAGGCAAAATCCAGTAAAATAACCCAGAAATGCTATATATACGAGGAACTTAAGCACTCGCTCGGAGACTTGATCTCTCCTCTTCCTTTCGTCTTCGTGTGCGTCTCTTTCATTTTTTCCTTTCTTTTCTCCTCTTTGTCCCACCTAAAATGGCTCCACCTCTGTAAAGTCTATTAGCAGCCTAAGGTAAGCCTCTTAGGAGAGCCTCTTGCTCTCTCGGAGCACAGAAGGCCAGTGACACGGAGAAAGGCTAAACAACAATCGAACACTGCTGAAACCAGGGTGGGATTTAAGACAGGATTTATCAAAGAGGAAAAGAGGATTGGGCAAGATGAAGAAGAGAGTAATGATAGAAAGTAAAATCCACATATGGTATTGTTTGACTGCAACCTCCACAAGCATAGATACTGCTGAATATATTTGTCTGGTGTTTGAAAAAGAGTATTCATTATTTCAATGCTTTTGAATAAACACATCAATGAGTTTTGCTCTTTAATCTTTAAGGTTGATATTTATGTCGTGATTAGAGGTGCAAGTTAGGTGCAAAAATTAGATTGGCCTGCACTTTCTGGTTGAATCTATTTGTATGATTGCTCATACATGAGCACTTGAAACTCACTGCACTACTGTTATTGCAACCAAATGCGCCTCTGATCAGCCCAGGGTCTATTTTAGATTTTTATATTTACCCAGAATGCACATAGTAATAAAGTCTAACAGGGTCAAAGAGAAAGATGGGAGGGAGAAATTAATCAAGCAGGATGAAGAAGGATCTACTGAATCATCCTCCAGCAGTAATCTAGAAGTCTTGAACTCAGGGAACACCCTCTGTTTTTCAATCCATTATCGTAATGAGATAAACAAGATTAACCAGATAAATGTGTGATGGAATCCCTGCAGTCTGTATGTCTGTGTGTGTGTGTGTCTGTGTGTGTCTGTGTGTGTGTGTGTGTGTGTGTGTGTGTGTGTGTGAGAGAGAATGTCTCAGTCCTCGAGCACTTTCTATCATTCATCAGCTTCCTTACACGACCACGCAGCTTCTGTTTTGAGCTTACAGTTGTATCGTTATCAGATAGAATTTACATCTTTGCAGTGACAGTTTGATTTACTGTCCAGTGTCAACCGCACAGTGAAGGCCAGCAGGAGGAAAGGTCATCATGCTCCAAACAGCTAATTAGCAAGCTCAAGATCTGGCTCCTGAAGAGGTCAAAGTGGGCGTCCTTCAAGCAGACAATGGGGTATGAACACTTAAGTAGAGCCATGAATAAGCACAATCAAGACTGAGTACATAATGAGATTGAGAGTGGCCCAAGACTAAGCCTGAACTAGGCTGTAACCACACATTCAATGTATTTAATTCTGTTACAGTAACTATATAGGATACAATCATAGTTATCTCAGAACAAACGTAAGTTTTTGAGGTGCAGCATCAGGTAGTGAGGTGTAGCTAATAAGTTTGCAGTATAGAAGAACAAAATCACTGAGATGTAGTGGAAACACCAGGCAAGTCTAATGACCGATAAGAAGTTACAGAAAAGATTAGTAAAGGCAGTATTTCTCTCACACACTCCTTTTGCTGGTTTAGTTTTTGCCCCCCCCCCCCTCCACACCCCCACCACGACGTGAGCTGGAACCTATCCCAGCTCACACTGGGCCTGCTGCTTTTAAATGGGCCATGCATTTCTGAGCATGCACATATGTGCATAATGTATACGTATAATTATGCCAACCAAGTGCTCTCTCCTGCCTTGAGAATAGTCAGCCAGTCAGTCGAGCAGCGAATCAGTCAGCTAGCTAGTCTTTTGAAGCGCGTGTCCTATCAACCCAGTTTCCTGTCTCTCTGGGTGTCACATGTTGTCAGACCAACAGCTGAGCAGCAGCTCGGCATTCCCATTAGACTCGCTTCACTAGAGGACAGCCAGTTCCTGTAAGATATCACCTAAAACCTGTTCATTCACAAACTACAGCAGACCAATAACATCTGTTCAATCAGCAATGTGTCACCGATGTGATATGGCTAATTGTTAGCAGGTGCACTTAGCTTCCCATCATTTGCTAAACCTGTAGTTTAAATCCTGGAATGCTTCCTCTGGATGTCTTAAGTGGAATCCGCCCCCAAAAGGACAGCAGGTCTTTGTCCCACTTTCAATTAAAATCATGCTATCTTGATGACAGTTGACAACCAAACAAATAATGTGAGGGATTCACACACTAGTCACACACAATTTCAACATAAAAAGTACAGTGTTGACTGTAATTAATGAATGCATGCCATCATGAGGGACACTTATCACAAAACCATGATCATTTAGTAATTTAGAAAATTGATCTGAGGCTGTACGTCCACACTGTCACACCCTGTTTCCTCCGTCTTGTCTGCCATCCCCCTCTGCTCTGCTCCAGCCCGCTCTCTTCCTGTGTCTCACCTTGGTAGTGAGGATGCAGATGCAGTCCATCCTCACCAGTCCGACTGGCAAACTTTCATCAAAACATCGCCGAGCTGCAACTTCCACCACTCAGCCGCTTGTTGCTTTTGGTGACATCCTTCTGCCGTCTGTACCGTCTCTGTCCCCTCCGTTGCCCCCTCTTCTTTCATCCCTCACTCTCTCTCTCTCCTCCCTTTCTCATGTCCTCTCCACCTGCCCGTCCATCGGAGCAGCCAGACAGGACTTCTCCGCTAAAACAGAGGCCGTCTCGGAAACATGGCAGCTGTCCCGGTGCACCTCCGCCCGCCCTCTTGTTTTCCAGCTGCTGTCTTCGTTTTATGGCAGCTGGTAGACACATTTTGCCCTCAAAGAGTGCATGGCTCAGAATATATATCCGCACACACGCAGAACACACTCAACACAAAAAAAAAGAAAAGAAAACGGCAAACATGCAGAGACAGGCGCAGAAATGCATACACATGGATGCACAGGCAAACACTCACACAGACAGACGTGTATGCACAGACATAAGCACACACACACACACACACACACACACACAAATACTTATGCTACACACACACACACACACACACACCACTCTCTGCTGTTTTATCAGGTCAGTCTCTGGCAGGAGTGGGGGGTTAGACTGAGTGAACAGTAACAGCGATAAAGCAATGGATGCTCTACTTTCAACTTTGGGTATTGGCGAAGTTCAAGTCCAGCATGCACCCTGCAGCTTCATACACGTTTAAGGTATTTCATTTCACTCACTCAGGATACCGGGCTTTATCTAGACACAGAACATCACTACGACGGATGTTGAATTTGAAACAATTCACTGTACTATCCAAGACCAGCAGAGCAGAGACAGAAAGTCTGGTGGGAAATGTCTCACATGCAAATGTCTTGCATGAAACAAACAGACACATGCACACAATGTTGCATTTGTTTCTGTTCCTGTCCTACTCTACTTCTGTCCAGCTCCACCCTCCTCTGGCTCTGGACTCATGATGCTCACTGCTGCCAATAGAGAGATGACAGTCTGTCTGCACTGCTTAATGTGTGCTAAATGAACATTATTATTGGGTCTCAATTATATTATACAGCCTTTCAATACAAGTACTCTTAGTTATTAAATAAAGTTAAATAATGAGATAAAAATGCATAACATGTGTTTCACTTAATTTAAACTTTGGTCACTTAACACAAAAGTCCCTGACCAGAAAAACTAAATTAGCAGCAATAAGCAGCACATGAATGTACCTGGTGTCACCACCAACCCCAATAATAACAACACGATACGAGCAGTATTTCGCTGCACATACTGTACAGCACTGGATTGAAGTCAACATCAGCGCAATTTCCTGAGATGTGGACGATCAGCAGCAGTTGAAAGCAACAAAGTGTCCGGTGTAAGCCTGTGTTCAAACAGCCCAAACCACAAGAAACCATTTCAACAAAGATCACCAAGAGAAAACCAGGTGCACGAGCCCGTCTCTGAGCTCGTTCTGCTGACTCTACTGGAGAATGAAATGTTACTGAACTGAATTGATTCCCCTTGTCATATTATGCAATGCAATGTAAGCCAATGTCCAAAACAGCCAGCCCGCATAAACGATCTGTCCATCTAATTCTGCTCTCTGCTGCCACCAGCAGCCTTTCCATAGACTGGTTCAAGAGGAGACTTGTGAAGATTTATCCAACCCCCTAATTCTGACAAAAGGATAATCATGACAGCATGTATCTTACAAGCAATGTTTAGCCGATAATGCAGAACCACAGGGTATCACAACAAATGTACTTACTCGCTGACGATAATTTCAGCCAAATAAAATCAGAATATGACAAATCAGAATATGACGAGGCTATTAGGACCATGCAAACAACTAGTACATCTCTGCCACTTGACCTTTTAAATGTCTAATGGGAGAATTATACAGTACATCAGTAAACATGACAAGCTCTCCGAGGCACAACAAGAAAATGGATGCTATATTTTCATTTAAAAATAGTTCATCTAAGACTCAGGAGACATACATAACCTCACTCCTTTTCCAGAATTGTGCAGCCCTCGTGTCATCCCAAGGTTACCACCCAACAGCTGGATCACCCATCAATTTGGGATAGAAGGTAATACATCATATACACTGCTATCAACTGTGGCGAGATTTCCTGTTGGCCCAAGACAATCAGAGATGTCTTACCTTGGTGGGGGTCAGTGGGCTGGTAGCTGGCCTGGGGCTGGCTGGACCATGGCTAGGGCTGGTGGAGGTGACTTTTACTGGCCCGGGCCTAGTTGGACTAGGAACAGAGATTAAGTAAAGAGGGAGTCTGGGAACTATGAAAACTGTCAGTTATTATTCTGTACTATTACACCTGAATTCCCAATAGCAAACAAAATGCAGTGTTGCATTATATCTTCATATTTCATTATAAAAAGCATGACATTTAACAGCTGGCATCATTTTGTGTTCGCATAAGTTTTCAATTAAAAAAATATTTTGAAGCATGAATAAATAATATTTTGAGGCATTTTAAATGAAGTAAATGCACTTTGTATTAATTTCTATCAGTGAAATTCAAAGAGGTGTGAATTAACCTATATTCAGTTTGTCAGTCTATTGGTGTTGCTGTGTTAACAACCAGAGATTGTAAATCTTTCTAGAAATGGGTTTTGTGTTTTCAGTTTTGGTGGAAATAAATAGAAGAAATGAGTTAGATATAATTACTAAGACAGCTACTGTACAATACCTGACCAAATGAAGAAAAGAACCACCTGTAGTAACTTAAACTTCATCAATGGGAAATTATTGAAAAATCTATCAAAATTTGTAGCATACAGTTTATTCTTCTACTTATTTCTCTATTCAAAGTTTAAAATAATTGGTATTGTGACAGTGTCAGCACACTGTTTGACCAAAGTCATACTTCTTTTTTTTTCTTTTATCCACATCTTTGGCTATAAATGCTAATTGCATACTGAATTTCCCAGGAATAATTAATCCATTGAGTGTGTTAAAATGTCAGTAAACAGTTGTAAAGTTTTGCTGATATCCCCTAATAAAAATGAAAACATATACGGATGTTGAACATACCTGAGATGAGGAGGACCTGTGGGGCTGCTGAAGGTGAACTTTCCCTGGCTGGGGCTGGTTGGACTCGTGCTGATATTGACTTTGCCCATGCCTGGGTCCTTGCTGGTCGCATGAGCTGGAGAGACTATAGTCGCATCTGTGACTCTGCTGAGACCGGGGCTGGGGCTAGGAGTGGTGCTGGTGGGGGTTAGATTGTCTGGAGTGGTTGGAAACACAAAGCCTTGGATGGTGTTGGAGACGAGGGCCGAGATGGTCACCAGGTTGAGGTCTGGAGACACAGCGTCACTTTGTGGATTGGCGGAGCTGACGGAGCTTTCTGAAGAAGCATTAGAGTTGGTGGCAGTAAGGTGTGGCTTGGTTCCATTCAGTGATGCTCTCAGTGGTGTTTTTATGGAGCCGGTGGGGGTTCCTACACCATTCACTGTGACTCCAGGGGATGTGGCATGAGAGAGAGAAGAAGGCACAGGAGGCTCTGATGCCAATGATTTCGAGGCTCCAGGTTGGACAGGAGGGGGAGGAGCACGATACTTGACCTTGTCTTGCTGTGACTGAGGTGTAATGGACTGTTGTGTAGGGGAAGATGGCTTTGACGTGGGTCTCTCGGATGGGAGTGGAGCAGCATGGGACTTGATTGACTTGGGTTTGGGGGTCAGGGGTTTTGGCGGGGATGATCCTCCAGAAGGCTCGGGGCTCAGGGGACCAGGGGAGGGCTGTGGCTGGGCTGGGAGGAGCTCTGTTAGCAGGTTGCTAGACTCAGTGCCTGTCTGGTCCACAGAACACTTGCTGTCTGCAAGGATGGTCAACTCGTAGTACTCCTGAATGTCTGGGAGGGGAAGAGCAGAGATTAGAGCCGAGATGAATGACTGAAGGGTTTAGTGGAGGAACAAATGAGGTACTGACACATTGAAAGGATGGATGAATGAATGAATGAAAAACTGTATAAATGAACGTTATGAAGTTATTGCAAAACAAAAACAATCAATGACTAAATATCATCAAACTGAGGTGATGTTTTCTCCAAAGGATACAGAGCAGTAGGGCTGAAATCATTAGTTGATTAGACAAAAGTTAAGCTCCAATTAAATTGATGATTAGTTAATCATACCGTACATTTATCACTTGAAAACTAAAAGCAATTTCTAGTTCAAGGTTCTCCAAACTCAGGATTTATAAATATCATTGTAAACTGAGTATGTTTGGGTTATGGATAGCTCATTAAACAAAACAAGAAAATGTCCCTTTGGGCTGAGGGAAGCTGTGATTGACATTATTTTTTGACATTGTATAGACTGAACAACTGATTAAACAGATTTATCTTTAGTGAAAATAATTATCCATGTCTCGTAATATCACTACTGTATATTGTACATCGTATTCAGACTCAAGCTAATTGAAGCTGATCACAAACAAAGTCTCCGCTAATGCACTGTGGACCTCTAGTGGCAGCACAAGGATACTGCCACCATAGTGATGTAGAAGAGGAGCTCCTGAAGAATCCACTTAAAAGAGGAATAGCTCATTTTACTGTCATTTCCCTTTTTAGAAGTGAGCGCACTGACAGAGCACATTAGCAACTGTTACACACCAGCGACTGTTATGATTAGAGGCTTCACTTCCCCCCTCTCCGCATTCAGAACTGACGACACCAAAGCATACACCTGGTTACGAGCTCAGATAAGTTTGGTGGTCATAAAAGAGATAATGAAGAGGAAGAGAAACAGATGTACAGTATGTGGGAAGAGGACAGGGAATATACAGACAGTTGGAAGGGAGATATGTGAAGAGACAAGGAGAAGAGTGAAATGGGAATTTAGCAGTACAATTCATAAAGAAAATAATCAAGGATGGAAATTACAAAGTACAGTAACACAAAATCAACCTCCATGGACGAACAGTAGATTTTCAAACACATAACATGATACATAAAGTCAAGATACAACTTTAACACCTGAGACAGCTTGATTAAAGCTGAAAGTCAAACAGGAGCTCATGTTTAGTGAAGAGCGCACACACAACACAGAGAAAGGAGTGTTACTGTAAGAACTAAAGATGTGGGCGTGATGCAAAGCAGGTGGGAACAGGGACTTAGAACCAGTTTGTTAAACCCGAGGGTTTTCCTTCACCACAAGCTGAACAAACCAGTTACACGCAGACTGTTAACACTTGGGAGGAATTTAAAGTTGCTACACATTCTCTAAATGTATGCAGGCTTTCTACAAAGGGCCCTGTGTTTTCTGTGACAGGCTACATCCCGCCTACATGTTTGTGTTCTGATCTGTATTTTCTGGTGAACAGTCATGTGGTAGCACGAGATCTTGTAGACACCCCAAAAACGAATGCTCCCACAGTGCTCGTTTCCTCTTGCAATAAGCCCAGCGCTCTGTCCGCTGGCCGACAAGCCAACTGTCTCACAGCCAAACCTTCTCATCTTCATTTGTACGAGTGCACCTGTCTTTACAATTCCAAAACAGTAGCGTGGTAGTGTTGCTGTGGAGACCAGCACGAGAACCAAGCTAAAGGGTCAGTTCACCCAAATCACAGAAAAACATCTACACAGACAATTTCTGTTTTCTTTGCCATGGTTTATGAGGAAATGTAATCCAACATTAGACTATGCTGATTTAAATACCTACATCTCTGGTATGCACTGTGAAATGTGGCCTGGAGCAGAAACATAAACAGATGTCAAATCCAAGCATCATTCAAAATGAAAGGAGTCAACAGGCTGGTTAGAAGAAAACAGCTACAAACAAGTCTAACAATGTCTTCTAAATCAACAACGCATGTTGTAGTACTAGGTGTAAATGGATGTTTAGAGGAACAGTGAACAAACAAACAGCTATCCTTACCAAGCAGAGCGCTAAAGAGCTGACTTTGGAAGACATTGATGACTCTGTCCAGAGACTGCTGCAGCTGGGAGTCTTCCTCCACGTGGCCCTGAGTGGTCCGGCTCTGGTTCTGCTGTCTCTGGTCCAGTTTGGCCCGATACTGCTGGAGAAGCTCCAGGGCTCGCTGAGCGTCTAAATACAAAACATACAGGTAAATACAGACAGAAAGGGAGGGATACAATTCTCCAGGCACTCTTAAGTAGAGCGAGGAGATTCATCTGCATTAAAAGCCTCTACTTAATTGAGGATTATGGTTCAAAACTGTGGCTGGTTCAGGCCTCACGGGGTCTCCTTCAGGGTTAAGTTAATAGGAGACTGATCGATAACACCTGGCTCCATATAGTACGTTTGTTATATATAATGTTTTCCCTCTCTGTCTCAACTACTGCCAGTTTTCATTCTTTGACATCTAGAATTGAAAATTTGACAGCAATTAAAAATGAAAAGTTTATAAAATCGTCATCAGTAATTTATGAGGATGTAACAATTGTTTTCTTTAGAAAGGTGCATGTTTACCCTCAGCTCCTAGGGTAATGACACTACAATATAATATAACAATAAAACTGAAAACTCGAATTTGTAATGATATTTTAAGTCATCTTAATTATAAGGGTAACAATGCAAAACTCAGCCTATGGCACCTTATAGTATCTGCACCTGCGAAATGGTGACAACAATTAAGTTTATTAGGCTAATATGGCTTAATGAAAGTCTGATGCAAAACTACATGAGGGCAACAGTGTTAAAGAAAGGTCCGGTCTCTATGGCACTCTGAACAGCTGATTAAACCGGAAGCACTGACAGCCTCAAAGTCTAACTAGGGAATGTCGCTTTCTTTAAATGCCACACGGCATTCAAAACATTGATTGTTAACGTATCTATATCATGTATTGATATGTTTCAGATATGAATCAGTCGCTCGGCCACACACTTTAATACGGCGGGCAGTAAACATTAGGCAGAGTCAACAATCAAATAAATATAGTAATAAAAGCAGATACAGCATGAAAATGAAATGCCGCTTGGTGGATAAGTCGTGTGCCGAATTTAACTCAACGTCTGAATAACTAGTCAAATCAATCAATAATGATCTGTGCGTTTCGTGCGCGCACCTATGAACAATGCAGTGTTACGTTGCGGGTGTTTTAGGGAGGTTTCGGGCGAAGAAACGCACTTTGATGCGCTAACGTCACAGTTACGGAGGCGTCGCAGCCGTCTAGAGTTGTTTAAACTGGTGCAGTCGATACAGTTTCTTTAACAAAATATCACATGTGGAGGGTTCGCTGTATAGGTGAACTGCTGCAGGGGCAGAAACAGGGAGCGACATAAGCAATGCATTTACCTTTCTGTCGCACAGGCATGGTGACACACTCGGTCCTCGTCGGGGCTCGCGTCCGTGCGTCGCTGTGACAAGAGTCTCTGTTAGTACAGATGTGCGCGTCTGTCCCGGGACAGCCTGCCTCCAAAGTGGGACACCAAAATGACACCGCCGCAGTTTACACCGATCCGTCTTCTCATTGGAAGGGAAACTTTGTAAAGAGTTTTGATGGTCCAAGAAAACCGTCACAGCAGCGGAGAAGGAGGAAAAAAAAAGGAAACGTTGATATCAAACGTTGACAGTCACCGCGTGGACTTAGTACCCGGAGCTTGTTTTTGTTTTCTCTCTCTCTCTCTCTCTCTCTCTCTCTTTCTCTCTCTCTCTCTCTCCTTCTCTTTCACTTTGACTCTCCCTCTGTACCGCTTTGGTAAAACTAGTCCTCCATTTCTTCATTCAGGTGACTTGACTCCAAACGCTGTCCGACCGGTTCTTAGGCGGGATGAACACACACACGCACGCACGCACGCACGCACGCACGCACGCACACACACACACACACACACACACACACACACACACACACAGACAGAGAGAGAGAGAGGGAGTCACTAAAGGACACACACACATTCATGCCTCGGCTCAAAACACCATGGTTTGGTTCTTCTTATCTTCTAGTAGCTATCCTATGATTGTGGTATTGTCATGTGTAACAGCTATATTGTGTGCCGTGGATAAAAACCCACTTTATTCCAGGGCCAAAAGGTCTGCTGGATCTAGGCTACATCTAATCCACTCAATGATAGGTTTATGAACACTGATTAGTCTCCCAGGGGAAGTCATGTGCAACCGCTCCTCCCATGATCCCACTGTTTTGGGCTGCTACTGCTAAATGATAGTTGCCGTACATTTGTTGACTAAATTGAATGTTGAACTGACTTGTTGGCTACAGATATGAAACTAAAATCTGGTCAGGCTATAACACAAACATATTTTTCATGTGTGGTCTGTATGGTCTGTTTATGGTGCCCACATGCATGTCCAAACACTAAAATACTACCACAATCTAAACAGCAAGATGTAGGATAATAGGATATAATCAGTCAAAACAAAAACTCCCTGTGTGACTCTGGTGGTGTTGTCATGGTAAACCGTTTCATTGTGTTGAGTAAACTAAAGGTGTAGCCAACCAAGAGGCTTGTCCAAGCCCAGACCCATGTCAATTACCATGGCCTAAGACAATGTCTCTTAAAGGAGTATTCTCCAATTATCTTTAATACAAAGTGAGACAAAAAACAAAAGTAAGTCAGTGTGTCCTTTGGATTTTTTTTGGTTAAACAATTACGGCACTGCAGGAAATCAAAAGTTACAGTTAATGCCTTGTGTTGGTACACAAGCTAACAGCTAACAGAAAGCTAACATTCTTTATCCTATATCTTTTGGTGACAGTGGGCAATTCATTATCTCAAACACAATACAGTTTGATCAAATAAATAACATTTCATATATGAATAAAATTTGTATTGGAGGTCGGGGTAGTTAACATGTTCACAACATTTTACAGCAGACTATCGAGTCTTGCCAATACAACTTTCTTGTGTTTCTAATGCATGTGCTGTTTATTAGGCTGCTTCCATAGTGCACACAATAGTTTAAGAACTAAACGTAGCTGCTAATATCTAATTCAAATTATATGGGATCATATAAAACCACAAATAACTGTTTAGCCTAATAGTAAAAGAGTGGCTAATAAAAGTTTGGATAATATTTTGTTTTCCTCCTATCACTTCACATACAGTTGTGTTTAGCTAACGTGAGCTAAGTTAACTGTAATGGAGGCCAAGAGAGGTTAAAACAAAATACAACATGATAAGGTACCTTTGAAAGGCCTCGTTAGAAGGCAGGGCTAACTGGTTCCCCCTGCTTCCATTCTGGTGCTAAGCTAGGCTTAATACATCCCAGACCTCTTTACATTGGACAAAGAGAGGGGAAGTCGGTATTCATCCTCTCGTCAAACTCTGGAATAGAAAGCAAGTAAGTTAAAGTCAGTTGACTTCCTTAATTGTGGGAGCGTACCTTTTATATAGTTGTCTCAATGACACCACTCTATTTGATATTTTATGGTACATTAGTTTATGTCCGTAACAATGTCAGTAATCATACCCTCGACAGCGGAGACGCCAACGGTTGTCAGAGTGCAAAGACAGAACAGCAAAATTTAGGAATGCAAAAATGCTGCGAGACACACATTAGTCCCGCATGTTGGGCACAATATTCCATATGTCTGTGTTTGTCTGTAGACAGCAGAGAGACTGTAGTGACATTTCATCTGCATACACACACACACCCACCACACACTCATACACAGACAGCAGCCGAATGCAGGTCATGGACTCGGTCTCTGGTATTGTTATTGATCAGGTCAAGAGCTTATTGACAGCGTTGGTGGGTGCACACAAACGCTCTTGCTCTGTATCCCTTACACTCACACACACTGGTGCCAGCATAAATTATGAGCCAGCGTGGGGGGGGGGGGGGGGGAATTTATGCATGATTGTGTAAGTGGGTTGGTCAGTCAGCACACAGAAGTATCGTTCTGTACAAAGCAGTGTGTAAAAGACAGAGTAAAGAGGAAAGGGAACAAAAGGACATCATTCTGCTTTTTTTTTTTTCAATGTGTGTGTGAGTGTGTAGTATCCTCTATTGTTAATTGTCGGCCTGTAGCACAGTGAGCAGAGTTGTTCTTCAGAAGGCACTGATGCCAGGAGAATAGTGGGGAATGGTACAAGACAGACACAGGGCGTAAAGTTTATAAGCCAATGATGCCTTATAATCCACTCAGGCATCTTATAACACAGTATATCACAATAAAGCGGCAGTCATACTCAAATCCTCTACTTGAGCAACACTACAATGTAATATTCTATTTCAAGTAAAAGTCCTGCATGCAAGTACAGAAGTTGCATCAGCAATGTACATGAAGTAAAAGTACTAACTCTGCAGAAATAAATGCTTCTGTGAGTTTTATAGGTCTATTTTTATTATCAAAGGTTAAATGCAGAGGCTAAGTTTCACTGTGTGCTGTGCTGTATACAATGTGTAACAGTAAAAGTTTAAATTTGAATGTGTAAGGGCATTTCACTGTAGTTACTGTGGAGCCCACTTTTAACTACTTTATACATTGGTTAGTATTATACAACAAAGCATCATATTTTATAAGCTGCTGTCTATCATGTAAATGTATAATTGTAGTGGAGTAAAACAAAACAAAATATCTAATATAAAATGTATGGCGTAGAAATATAAATAAGCATACACTTTCCTTAAATGGCCATTAATAGCTAATAATGGGGTGAATAAATTAAGGCTAGCTGAGAAGTCCAGTTAGTAGAGAGCAATAAGGATCTCTCATCAACAACAAAGCTTTCCATATGGAAATTATATCTGGTTTAGGTGAATGCATGAATAAGCTCCAGTTCAGTTTCCAGAAAGTATCCTTACGTAATTACAATCGATCAAAAACTCGTACATTTTTGAGTCGCATGTGCTGTATGCAAAATCCAGTAGGATTTTTTGATATAATACTAAATTTCTCTCTGAGCTGCTGAAAAATACAAACACTGACAAGGGTTTTCTACCTTAATGAGAAAACTCATTTTTCACTGTTTGTGAGGCAGCTTGACAAACTCGGCCATCCCTCTGTAAGCCACAGCTCAGATGAGTGTCAAGAAATAGATGAGATGGACGGTGGGAGAGGGATGAAGAAGAGTCAGGCTGTTAGACTAATGGACAGAGACAAAAGAGCATCTGCTTAGACAACGAGAGCCTCTCCTGACTTTAATCCACAGAGAAGCAGAGGAAACTGAAATCTCCTACAGACCTGCTGAGGCGATTGTCACCAACCTCTCCTCTTTCCTTTCTTTACCTCATCCCTTTTATTACAATACCTCTCTTCTTTATCCACTCTATTCATACCTACTTGCTCTACTTTCACTTTATCCCTTTCTCTTTCATTAATATATTTTTCTCTCCTCCGGTTCCTTTCCTTTCCTCCTTTCTCTTACTTCTGCCTTGATTGCTTTCTGCCTTTTTTTCTTCCCACGTTCCTTTATTTATTTTCCTTATTTGGGCCCAATCCTTGCTAGTTTTCTCTTTATTTGCACTTTTTCCCATCCCGATATACTTCCTTACATCCTCTTCAGCACATTCTGTCATAACTGTCTTCCTTTCCCTAATTTGTACCACCCTTTCCTCTTCTTTTGTCCCATTCCCCCTTGGCTCCTTACACCTTTCTCTCCTTCTACAGCAATACAGATGCACACAGAAGAAGAGCAAGAAAAAAATATCCCTAAAGACAGAGCTCAGTGCACCAGGAGGAACCCAGAATACCAATAGTGACATTTTTATTATTTGTACAATAGAGACTTTAGTACATTATTCAAAACACTTCTTATATACTGAAAAAATGGTACGTCCCAAAGCCCAAAATGGCTCAAGTATAATCGCTGCACAGCATTTTTTCAATTTTATACATATATTATTTTTTGTAAAAACTGTATCTTAAATAGTATTTACAGATAGCGTCTGCAAAATGCATTCTAAACACATGATATATATTATATATACTTCTGCAATTACATTTCTCCGCAATAATACTCAAACTTAAAACTGGAAGGATTTCAACTTGCATGTGCAAATAAATAAATAAATAAATAGTTCTGTTAAATCATCACTAAAGTTTTTCCAACTTATAACTCGACAGCGGTTCTCTCTTCGGAGGTCAAAGTACTTTTTGTCACACAACAGAAGAAGCAGCATTCAAGTTGGGTAGGTGTAGGTACTGCAGAAAGCATGAGTACATTCACAATCAATATGAGTCATTTTAAATTGGATTTCATTCACAGCTATGTACAGTGACACCGTCTTCAGCATTTGTTCAGCTCTTATGTAGTTTAAACACATAGAAAATGACTGTTTTTATAGTCATATACATATATATATAATATATATTTGTATAACACAAATTCACAATTACAGTAGAAATACATTTTATACAGTTTTGGATAGTACATGTGTAGGTCTCCAAGTCATACTGTGCGTACTTCCATCCATAACTTTGTTATAAGTGTCATTAATATAAAATATCACAATTTTTTTGAGCAAAGCTAAGGTATATCAATATATTTAGAAAGAATTACCTGAAACATGTAGTAAAAAATAATTATATTATCAAACTTTTTTCTCTGTCCTCATCACAATATCTTTGATATTTCAAACTCTAAATCGTGTTGGGTGGGTACCAGTGGTTAAGATGAAGTCTCTCAACCACAAGACTAAACTGTACCATTTTGTGTCTCTTATTCGGAATCAACTAAATTCTAATGCTTATTAAGAGGGTTGACACAAAATGGGCACAGGATGACACTGTCATGTCAAGTAAAAGCAAAGGACAGTGCAGGATGTTGTTTTGCTCTGGATGAAACATCAGATGTTAAACAGAACAAAACAAAACTCACTGTCATGAAATGTCTTCAAGACACGTGTTGCATTTACACAGAGACGGAAAATGAACCTCTTCACTCTCTTTCTGTGGTCACTTCTGTCAAGTCTACTCGGTTTCTGAAGCATGACCATGGAGGTCAGATTACATAAGACTACATTTACATGGCTCCGGAAACCTCTCATACAATCGGTTTCTACATCTACGTCTACATTATTTTCTCTCCATATCCACAAATCTAATTTTGAACATTCACCAACCAAAAGTTGCCGAATCAAAATTTCCATGTACATCTAGTGTTAACTAGGATCTCCTCAGGTTACAAAATTTACACTTTGAATTTCAAGTGCAGCCAAAAGCCTTTGTGGCACGGATCAGATCTTTCCCTGATTGTCTAAAAGGGGACCATCTGTTTGAATTGCAGTTTAAACCCTTAAGATAGTATTGTTATTGATTCTTGTCGGGACATTTGCCCATTTCGTGATGCTTTCTGCAGGGAGGCCAGAGGTCAGGACACTTCAGCAGAGCGGATGCTTGCAGGCCGGGCCGAATGTTAAAAAACAGTTTCCCTACCCACTCAAGCCACGCTGCTGCTCTCACTGTGTGCAGATCAGATCCGGGCCACAAAGCGGTAAAGCTCGGATGTTTTGGGCCTGTGTGTAAATACAACCGGGGAGGGGGGGCAGAGGGTCCATATGGCACCAACTACAGAACATCAGTCTCACTGAAACTCAGTGGTATAATACATCATGATTCGTCTACAAAGTAGAGAACTCTATAAGCCAACAGAAAATGGCTGGCTGAGAGTGACCAACGATATGAAAGCATGCTGTGACTTTATCATACAACTCAAACAGCTAAAAAAGGATGTAACATCGCTGTAACAACACTAGAAAACAGAACTTCAGAATATGTCACAGATATTATGAGTAATGTTACAGTGCGTGTGACTGGTTTTATTATAGCAGTTGAATTGTAAAATCAGGCTAGAATATACACAGGGCTTCATTATGAATAGTGGACAGAGCGCACCATTGCATATGTGTTGTGTATGGGGGCACATATGTCTATTGTGTATGTGTGTGTTTGCCTGTTAGCTCATGTGCGTGGCAGTGTGTGTAAACATTAGCATGATTTGCTCAATAGATGGCACTGTAGGACAAATTAGGCTCTTCTGAAAATCTCAATGGGCCGAGCCTCAGTAGTATTGCTTTAGCTCTTATCAGTACACCTGTGCAAGCAACAGTTTAAAAAAAGAAAAAAACACACACAAATAAAACAAGAAGCAGTAATAAACTATCAACAGGGTTTGTTTTTTTTACAGGGAAAAAAAAATCAGTGGTATACTTTAGAAAATTGTCCATTTGGAGAAATAATCCCTGTATGTTTGTAAGAGAGAATTCAGAATGTGTTTTTATCAACAATATTTATATTAATCATAAACTTTGAGAGCTGTCTGTCCAGGCCCTAAGGAGAGTGCAGCTCCAGAAAGCTGCAGCTCCATATATGTACACAAGGCAGAAAGTCTTAAGTTTTTAATTTCTGTACACTGGAGGCAAAAAATACCTGCAGAACAGAAGACAGCAGAAAATAATAAAACACAAGACGGCGACAGAAAGAGAAGATAAGAACAGAAGATACGAGTCAAAAGAAGAGAACAGAATAGAAGACAACAGAAAAGAGAACAATGCAATGAAGAACACGGAAAGTGAATCATGTGCTACACCAGACAAATGAATAAATATCTAACATGGAAAGCAAAATAAATGGTAGTGGAGAAAAGCTAAAATACAAAAAAACTAACTATTCAGACTGATCAGAGGACTGCCTAATTAACAACCACAAAATCCAAACTGCAGCAGCCCTGTAGGAACTCAAAGAGTCCTCTTGTTGTCCGTCCGGACGTCGATCAGGTCCCTGACCGCCGGTAGACAGAAGAGCCGATATGTTTCCTATGGTACATTTGGCACTAGTATTTGCCTTTGGTCCAGCAATAGGCAAATAAATGTCTGCGTGTTCCCCTAAAAAGGTAAAAAAGGCGGCTCATTTTTCAGTTCCCCGAGCCTCCAGCGGAGGGCAGGTGGGGTGGCATGGGATGGCGATGAGCAGAGTAGAGAAGCGTTGTTGTGTTTTTTTTTTGTTTGTTTGTTATAAAACTATTTTTTAGCAAGTGCTGCTGTCTCTCAGAACCAACAAGTCCACCATCCGCTGGAAACTCTTCAGCAGAGAGACGGCTGTCTCGTGCTCCATGTGTAAAAAACTATGTCCGTTAGCCTGCAAGGCAAACACGCAGCACAGTCAACAGCATGTGTGTGTGTGCATGTATGTATAGAGGTATGTGTGCTGCAGTATTTCCATACATATGTCTATGTGTGTGTGTGTGTGTCTATGTGTGTGTGTGTGTGTGTGTGTGTGTGTGTGTGTGTGTGTGTGTGTGTGTGTGTGTGTGTGTGTGTGTGTGTGTGCGTGTGTGTGTGCGTGGAAGGATGGAGGGCCACTGCCATCATTATCTCAGTAACACATCACTGTTGGGGAAAAGAGAGAGAAGAGGAGGAGCTACACAGTCATGCTGTAGAGAGAGAAGGGGTAAAGACAAAAAAGGGCTTTTAGATGAGTTCATCCAGCTAAACTGTACATCTGTGGAGAGAAGATGAAGGGGGAGGAGAGGGGGGAGTAAAACATGAAAGGAAGAGGGGGAAGTCAATCTGTCATGGTAAAGAGCTGGCATCTCATTTGGACTTCGCAGTACAATCCTTACGCTTCCCTTTGGACTTAACTCAAGCACTATACTTTAAAATAATAGCTACAGTAAATATAAATAAAGTCAATAATTATGAGTATTTTCTGTGTCGTGTTTATTGATTCAATTTGACTGATCTACATGGGAGGTGAAAAATGTATTCAGTCGCTTTTTGTTGCCCCTGGGAAAGTATCCCTGCAAGGTGAAACAATGCAGGGAAACTGCAATGAAATGCAATACCAGCATTAAAATGAATGTTTAAGTATTGATTTAGTGCACCCACGTTTCTTTTTGTCTCAACTTATATTTCAGAGGAACAATCTACTCATCTCAAAAAGCAACATACTGTAATGCTTACTGCACACTGCACACAGAAACGTCCCCTGTGTTTAGGCCCAAATCATAACCAAAGTTGCTGGCGTAGAAAGATACTTAATTGACCTGGAAATATCTAAGTGGCAACCAATACTTATAGTATAAAGAACATTGGCTTGTCATCAGGGTCATAAAACATTCATGTGTGAATGCCCCATTTTCTGATAAATCTGTGTATGTCAACAATTGGTTATTAACTTTTGTCATTTTTTTCCTTTTACGCTTGTTATACTTAAACCCTAATGCCAGGTACAAGTAGAAACTCTTTGGTCTCACAATAAATTTGTGGCAGAAATCCCGACTCTGCTGCAATATGTAAGCGGTAGCCATAATTAACACTGTTGTCCCACAGTTGTGACAACTGACACTGTATAATTACGAAGCTTAAAGTTAGTTCAGCCTTGATTTCCTACAAAATGGCCTTCAAATAATTTCCCTCAGTCTCATAGTAATAGTCATAATAATAGTATAAACAACATAATGTTTTAGTCTACTCAAATCCTCCTGTGATCTTTGGCTTTTTGGGTTTATTTGGCTCATGATGGAGGAGAAAGAGGGTTCGGTGGGGAGGGTCATGCCTGATTTCAGGATCAACAGGTACACACAGAGGCAGAATATACAGGTGGGAAAATGCTGAAGTCTGACACAATGTAGATCGTGAGATAACACCAGTGGGTGAGTGTGTGATCGCCGGCTCAATCACTGTGGCAAGTCAGTGTTGGCGCGTCTCTGTTGAATAGCTTGTGTGAGAAAATATCCAGCTGACTGTCGCGGGTAAAGAGAACACAACTTCCTACCGAATGCTCTGCCTCTGTGTTTATAAAACAAGGGAAGGCTTGAGGAGGTCGAGCGGGCAGTGTGTGGCTGTTTCTGGCCCCGTTGATGACGAGTGAGAGGATGTTACCTGCAGTATCTTGTCTCCGGGCTGCAGGGCGGAGGCGGCGGGCCCGTCATGCTGTACCCTAGTAACAAAGATACCCTATAAGTCAAAATGATACACCGTTAGGACGACACAGGGACACGATGGTTTAGAATCTTTGCCTTTCTCATTCTCATTTCAATATCCACACATGACTGCCAAAAATATACAGGCAGTTCACCGATGCATTCTCTTTGTTCTAAATTTAGAGAGTCATGCAATTCATGATGAGATATAGTTGAGGTTTAAAGTACTTGGGTTTACTTACTTTTGGCATCTATCTTAGAATTTACAGATGCTGAGTGAAACATTCCTCCCAAAAAGACATAGATTACACATGTCAAAATGGTTTATCGGCTATTTATACAGATAAGGACTTTGCACAGATGTGAGGTTAGAAGAGAGAGAAATAGATATATGGAAAATAAACTGTTTAAAGATTAGGGCAAGAATAGATGTGGGATGGGTACTGACTAGGGGGAAGAAGTAGGTAGCGGGAAGGGCAGACGATAGTTCATCCCCCATATTCCCCTTCAATAACCCAAGGCAGAGATTTTAAAAACACCAACATCTTTTCACTCAGAGCTGAAAGATGTTTTTGAACACAGAAAGTGTGGGACAATGCAGTTGTGTTGACTCAACGCGGTTCAACAGGTTGTGCACGTGTTGAACAGTGAGCGTGACAGATAAAGTTAACAATACGATGTAGTAGTGACAGTGCAGTGGGACCTTCATACCACAGTCTATGGGTGAATACAAGAACAAACACATATATTGCATGTGAAAGAGGTGTATATGTTAGAAGCATTCGTGTAGTGACCAGTTATGGTAGCACTGGCATTTATACAGTGAGCCTCATATATGTATACGATCAAATCATTTAGATTGTGTGGCTTTGACATGGTTTAATTTTGTATGCAAAGTGGTGCATATATGGAATGTTTGCTAACTTGCAAACATACTTCAAATATGGATTATTATTTGGATCAAGTCAGTTAATTTGACTACTTTACTACTCAGGAACTGAGAAAGTGGAATATGGAGCTCACTGTACATTACTAATACGTTTGTTAGCGGCTGAAAAATTGTGCAGTTTTAGTCACAACAATTAAACAGTTAAACACACTATAAAGCATTTGCACACAAGGCTGCAGTGCCCTGCAAAGACCTTCCATCAAAAGTTCAGTTTTTCAGAAACTTTGAGAAAAGTATCTACAGTTCACGACAATATTGGGCATAAGAGGATTTTTGCAGGTCAGTGATAACAGATATACAGTTTTCTGTAAAAGATGACATGCGTATGTTATCAACAGCAGCTCAGTGTGCAAAGACAGCATATTTAGCCACATCAGGAACAGAAAATTGGATTTTCAAATGTTAATGACCAAGATCTGACGAAAAATCCATGTTCTGCTCCTTAAAACCCTGTCTTCTGATCTTAATCAGAGCCTGAGAAGGTTACACATCAAAGCCCAGGATCCCACTCCTGTCAATACGGGAACCGAGTCCCCGTCTCCACTCGCTGAATCCTAATTAGCCAGAGGTGAAACTGACCCAGTGGCATAGAGAGCCACAGCTAGTCTTTTCAGTCAATGAAAACAAGAAGGAGAGAAATATTTTGCTTGAATTTGAACAGGTTTTCCAAATAATTTGGGATCAATCTCGATATGATGATTATTGTTAAAGTATTTGTTGTTTACAGTCAAAATATATATTTTTTTATAATAAAAAAAATATACGTTTACAAAGTATACAAAATTAAACTAGTCTGTCAAGTTTATAAACCAAGTTTGTAAATCTGCACATTTTCATGGTGAACTATTGATGATAGGAGAAACATCTTTTGTTGAATTTGAATAGAAATAACTATTGAATTTTGGTATTTTACAAATATAAAGACGACTGATTAATTTGGACTACAAGTGTGTTCTTCTAGCCCAAATAAATTGATGGGTGCAAACAACAAGCTAACCAGAAGGGGACGCCACAGTCCTGTTGTACAGCCGTGGCTGTAGTCGGCTCTTGGGATCAAAGCCAAAGATGTATAATTTATCAGTCATGCTGTTTTGATTCACGGCCCTTTAAACTATTTAAACTCTGGCTCAATTTACCCTTAAGTTTGCCCTTAATTTACATTCAAAGAAAATGTAAACCTAGTAATGTCTACTGTTTGACTAGAATAGTCACAAATATAGATGCAGACAAACCAAAAGAGTTCTCAGAAGTAGGTCAGAAAAGATGATAAAAATCAAAAATCAAAGGATTCTGCATTTGTTTGAGCTAAAGCTGCGGACGGATCGGCCCTGAATTGACAACTATGGAAAAGAACACGAACGCAACGTTCGACTGCTTCAGCAAGAAGCCTCACGAGTGTGGATGGAAGTAACGAGAGGGCCGGAGTAAGAATAAGGTGATTGAATAGGTTTAAAAGGTTTGGTGCTGACAGATCTTGGCTTTTTTTGTATCATGATAACGTTGACAGAAGGCAAATATCTTCCACAGTTCATATCACACCACATTTGGGACATCTAAATGCACATTTCACCGTAGAACATTTACATTTGATCCATACATACTCCCATGACTCAGTAAAAAAATCGACATTAGTTCACTGACATCACTGCAGATACCCGCATGATCAGCAGGTGACTGACATTCACTGTCACTTTATGATGGTAAAGGTAAATATTTTACTCTAATGTAAAATATTGCAAAGTATTCTTCAATATCCATTAAACTGTATTCAAATGGATGGATATATTATGTGTTTAACTAGACCCAGTTTAACTAGACCTGTTTAACTAGACCTTGCTCTTGTATACGTATACTCTATGTATAATATAATTACTTGACAAAATATGTCGGAGAATCACTTGAGAGCATTAATAATGGACAGAGTGCAGCTGGTGAAGCTTTATGGATACAAGTAGACATGGGAATGATTAAATAACTGTACGTGTCAGCAACTGAGTCACTACTTGTCTACTCAAAACTTAAGTTAAATGATGAAGCGACAGTTTCTATATCATCACTTCACACCCCCGACTTAAATTAATTCACCATTTGTCACATGGGCTGCACAGAGGCCGACTGTTTTAAAGCACTCTTATTGTAGGCTTTCCATTTATAGACCAGCCGTCGCGTCACTTACTCAACATCTGAATAGCAGTCAGTAAAATCTGCCATGCTTTCCATCCTGAGATCAAAGTGTTGAACATCTAAAATCACCCACGGTGTCCCAGAACTAAAGCAGCCTTCCTAAAATAGCTGTCAGAGCTCCGTGAGCAGCCTCGCTCCTTTAGACTGACTATAGCTGCATGTTTCTAGGACAGACTGCCATGTGCAGGAGGCCTGGGGGATCTGCAACCCCAACAGGCTCTCGGCACAGGCACACACTGACAGAATCAGTCAAACCCAGAAGTCAAAACGATGAAAGAGTTTGGTATTTCTTCTAATAAGACATTATGTGTAGATGCGGGCCCAAATACATTTCTAATTTCCGAAATATTCGTTTTCCAAGAGATATGATAGCGATGAGCACACTGTAAAAATGAACCAAACAAACTAGTAATATGTGCATGAATAGTGTGTGTATTGGGTATCAAAAGTGCTACTTGTGCTATCATTCCTGATAATATAGTTTGCCAAACTCAGGTATCATTTTACGGAAGTTTTCTGTCCTGTTTGGTGATGCTAACAATAATTTATAATATTTAGAGCTTTTGTTGTGATATATTTGAACTGATGTTTTCCAAAAGTCTGTAGTTTAAGATCACAGACTCAAAGAGACTGAAAGAGACTCAAAGAGACTCAAAGTTTAACCAAGTCAACTGCTGCCTCACAGACAGACGGACAGACCAAACACTGCGGTAACGAGCAGCAGTTTCCATGGCAACTCTGAGGTAAAGCCGGGGAGGCTGTGATTGGCTGGCAGGCCGGGTCGGGTCGTACCATGTCGGAGGGTTTGAAGGGGTTCCCCTGGCCGCTGATGCCACCAGAGATACTGAAACCAAGACCAGGGTTCTTCTCTATTCTCACACACAACTACAAAGAGATAGGAGGGGGGAAAAAAGAAAGACAGAAAAGAAAGAAAGACAAGTGACAGTGAACTACAAAGATCGTACCAATTTCTACACAAGCATAGAGTGTGTCGACAGGATGTACAACGATGGAAGAGTGCTGTCATGCAATGTGTGACACGCTTTGGCAGCTATATTGGAGGTCCTCAGTTCTCTGGCAGCCACAATTAAGCCACAAATATCCTTGTCAGAGTTTTTCTATTTGGCATAATGAAAGTCATCTCATACTAGGAAGTGAAAAGCAAAACACTGCAGGAAGATCAGCTGATCTGGGTGGAATGAATGACTTCATGATCCTACCTCAACTGGTACAGTGATCTCCATCTGTGAGATATCTGATTTAGAACAACGCCTCCGTGGCTTTTTCTAGACCTGATTTTTCTCACAAACTGTTGCAGTCAAGTAGCTAAAATTACACTAACATGTCCCAGTTATGTTCATATTTAGTTTCTTTTAGATGACAGCTTGTTGGCCTCATGTGGACCCTTTAAAATCCACTTGGTAACCATCATGTCCTGATCTGGCTAGTCAGTTAACATTAACCACAAACTTGGCTTGCTGGTTTGTTTTCCGACAAAGCCATTTACATCTGATATTTTTTCTGTGCATTAGTCTCAAATAGTTTTACTCTTTATATCTGTACTGTTTTATTAATATTTGCAGTATACTGTAACTACACCCACAAAACTGATATCCTTTATGTCCTTGTTATTTTGTATTTAGCATAATTTGAGCACAGCCCATTTTCAAACAGACCTCCAAGATAGTGTGGGACGTGGTTACTGAGGACAAACAGACAGATGGACAGACAGACAGATACCTGTTCCTGGAAACCATCTGTGCTCTTCTGGCCTTTAGTCTGCAACAGGCAGCGAGCGCTCTGAGGCCGTGGGTTGGTGTGAGTCATGACAACCTGATTACTATGGACCATGCCCTGGTTGCTATGAACCATGCCCTGGTTACTATGAACCATGCCCTGGTTGCTATGGACCATGCCCTGGTTGCCGTGATACTGAGGGTTGGTGGCGGGCTGATGGGATGTGTGGGAAGAATGGGGGTTGTACTGGGGCTGGTTCCCAGACGGGGACATAGCCATGGGCAGGCCGGCACCGGGGTAACCCTGTCCAGGAGAGGGATGGCCTGGATGGGGAAAAAAAGAAACTGGTAACACTTTGATGTAATACTACCTATAACTGATTCATGAGTGGGCTGTTGATTTGAGGCACATGGCAGACACACTTTATTGTATACTGACCAACCTCAGGTTTCAACTTTTATTGCTACAGTAGCTTGAACTGAATTTAAGACAAATAAAACAAACAAACAAACACCAGATTAAGCTAAGCGGCTAACAAATGCTAACAGTAATGGCCTAGGCTGTTGGTGTTTTGTGACCCTCAATTAAATCACACTTTAATGGAACATTTATAAACGATTGTGCTACATCTGTTTCCAATTGTTTTACTGTGATTGGATGTGACGGCTTAATTGGATGACTGCTTGTCATCCCAATAATTACATTTTCTACATTATAATTCAAAGTGGTATCATACCTCTTGTTCAAACCCAAAATACATCTTCTCGGGCTACAAATTGAATTTATTACCATTTACCTTGAGACATGTTGCCTTGGTACTGCCCAGGCCCCCCAGAAGGAACCACTGACAAGGGCATGCCCGGTTGGTATTGGCCCCCTTTGTTCATCATCCCGTCGTAGCCCTGCTGCACGATTACACGGTGAGGCGTAGTGGAGGAGGAGGAGGAAGAGGAAGTGACGATCATGGTGTTGTGTGACTGGTGGGAAGGGTTGTGCGAGTGGGCACTCTGTCGACAGCGGAGGGACAAGTTAGAGACATTGAAAATTCTTAAGCACACAGACACACACACACACATCCACACCAGAGGAATGGTTATTGGAGAGATGCTTATTGATTTTCATTTAAAAGACATCATCGGAGTTCCTTTCTTCCTTCCAAGCCGCAAGAACCCTACCATCTACAGGCTGGATAAAACACAGAAAACTAAGACAAAAAGGTTCATTTATCAGCGCTTACCTTTTTCATGAGGTTGTCAGGTGGGACGTCCCTCCTGCCCAGTGAGTAGGGAGCCCACTGGTTGCTCCCTGACATCCCCTCCTGATCATTATCCAGCATGGCAGCCTGCTGAGAGGGGGTCTGAGAGAGACACAGTGACCATTACTGAAAATGAACATTTAACTGAAGTAATTAACTCATGTATCAACCTTTGCCTGCCTGAGTTTCAGACACGTCTATATGGATGTTATGTGAGATTCTGTTGTTTTTAAGTATGAATACTGTAGAGCTGTAACACCTAATTAAATAGAAGGTGAATACATTGTGAAATATATTGTGCAATGTTCCCACCAGTCAACATGGTGTGATGACTGATGCAGCTGATAAATACTGTATCAGAATAGAAAGTTGTTTCTGTAATGAAACCTTCCTTCCCTGAGAGCTTCTCATTTAAAGGTCCTGAGAACTTGGCTTCATTTCTCTGCAACAAAATTAATATTCATGATTAAATAAGATAAGAATTTATAGGTAAAAAAAACATTCATTAATATTTTACACCAAACAAATTTTCAGATTCTGATTGAAATCGTGATCAATAAAGTATGGGCCCTAGGCCCCCCGCCTACTTTAACTCAGTAAGAGCAGCAAAAAAAATAATAATACTGAAATCTCTTGTGTAAAATAACTAAAACTGTTTGGCATAAAATCATGTGTTCAGATAGCGGCATATTACCCGCAGTAAGAATGATGTTTGAGAAAACAAGTTCTCAGGGGCTTTAAAGGTGTTCCCAGTTCGAAACGGTGAGTATTCTTTGTATCAGGTGGCAAATAATGGTTAAATGTAGTGTAGACATGCAAAGCCCAACAGCTCCGCGTGTCAGACAACAAGTACATTGACAGAATACAGGAGAACATTTTAGGATGGCGCCGACAAATGTTGGTTGGGCTGCTTCAATCCTTGTCGTTTTGGGAACCTTGAAATATGGAAAGTGTCTTACAGTTGAGTCCAAACTCATTCTTGGTATTTGAACGCCAAAATACCCAGTTCATCAATACTCACAGCTTGCGGTGGTAGTCAAGGTAATTGTAATAATGCCACACATTTAAATAATAGTTCATGGTTGCTGTAGTTGGGTGAAGAAGAAGTAGCAGCTCGTAATTAGAGACAATAGCTAGTGTGCAGTGATAACAGCAGTACCAGGGGTTACCAGCACCAGAGGGATACTCACAGCTTTAGCAGACGGAGGAGGAGGTAGTGGCAGCCAGCGGCCAGCAGGGGGCTCATGCTTTGTGTTATTGTAAAGATTAAAGTTCAAAGTGCTGCTGCGCCCCTGGCCGTGACCCCCGCCCTGACAGAGCATGCCCAGCGTGAGCGTGTTGTGCTTTAGGACACCACTCTGATTGGAGGAGACAACATCACATGACATGGGTGAATGCAGGGGGAGGGGGGCGGAGCCCACACAGCGGGCTGTGGCGTGGCGGTAACACACTGTGAGCTCCACGCACAAATAAACAACCAACAATAACAATGGTAAAACAACAACAACAACAACAACAGTGCAGAGTTGCTGAAAGCACAGAGAAATGTTAGCTTGTGATCGGTCAATACAGACAGAGAACATTGTGTCATACAAGCAACAACTGGTGGATCAATTCACTGTGGCATTAGTGTGTACGTTTTCAAATGAGCTATGTAGTTACATGTGTGGATATTTAAACAAACAATTAGCCCCATCCCTAATTGAAAACTGATAATGATAATGCTTCATTTCAGCACCATCACACAGCTATGTCCAAATGTCAATTTCCAACTGTTTTCACTTTCTTGCTGAAAGTTAGACGAGAAGATTGATAGCACTATCATGTGTATGCAGTAAATATGAAGCTGGAGCCCTAGAAAACAGTTGGCCTGGCTCTGTCCAAAGATAAATTAATATTCCTATGAGCACCTCTAACGTTCCTTAAAACATTAAGGGGCCTAAGATATTTTCGATTAGAATTTTTTTTGTGACTTTTCACTTGTTTCCAAAAATATTTTAAGAAGCGTCACAGGGTCCCAGGCTTCTTGTCACAAAGCAGATTTAGTTTTTTTTGTATTTTAGGACATGTGCTGTCTTCAGCACATGTCCGTTAGTGAGTGTGCAGTAGGTCAGGCTGACAGATCGACAGTGTGAATGAAACACACATGCAGCCGGACACATATCTGGCCAACCTTACAACACAGACTTACACAGATACAGACAGGGAGGGCTTCTGAATGCTGTGTGTGTGTGTGTGTGTGTGTGTGTGTGTGTGTGTGTGTGTGTGTGTGTGTGTGTGTGTGCGTGTGTGTGTGTGTGTTTCTGTGCATCTCCCTCTTCACTGTTTCTGCTTTGCATTGACGTACCCTGTCCAATCGTTTGGCCTCTATGTGCCTAAGTAGCTGTTGCCTCCAATCGGCAGGCATCCTGGAGGTGATGTCTTCAGGCTTCTGTGGTACGCCAGGTCTTACTTTGATGGTGTCATCAGATGGTTTCTCAGGGCAGGTGGCCAGCGTGTAGTCAGGGGGCATTTTCTCCAGCAGGGCAGCCATAGTGGGACGAGCTGACACTGGACGTGCCTGATTACAAAAATTAAAATTCTATAAAGCCAAAAAAGTTGGACTTGATAACAATAGAATTATTTCATTTAAAGCTTCCCTAATCAATATTTTTATATCAACAATAAAAAAAATGACTGCGTATGTGGCAGGGATCGCTCAGAGGGACCAACCCATTAAGACCCTTCAACTCTATTGAGCGTTTCGGCATCTTTCAGCTGATTTCTTTGGTTTTAGGGCACGCAACTCGAATGTTTTGAGTCAACAGTGTCTGTACAGCATTTTATGGCAATATATGTCATAGTTATTTAGATAACTCGGTGTGGACCAACGTGGTGGGCTGACTGATGGACCGAGTGTTGCCATCAATAAAGTCAAGCTGCTAGTGTGGCTAATAGCAAGTAATGTTACACTCAGTTGAGTGACACACTAGCTAGTTTAATATTGCGTGGTTGTCGGGAGGGTTTAATGGAACGTGAGAATGCCAGGCAGATGAGCACAAAGACTGAAGTAATGCAAACACTGTTTACATACCAGGTGATGTATATTAAAAATGTTAGCCAAGAATAAGACTACAGTCATAAGCGTTGAGTTTATGAGTTTCCTAGTTTTGTTCCTGTGCCCTGTTCTTTTTATGCTGAAAGGTGCTTCGCCCACATGATCAGCATGCTGCTGAACACCTCTCTGAGACTATTTTTGGAAAGTCTGACTTGGGGCAAACCCAGAACATGCTGAAGACTTTTTATAGACTATTTATAGACTTAGGGGAGTGCCGTGGGATCTAGGGGATATGGCTGGGACAAAGGACACCTGTGCTACTCTGCTTCGTCCGCTGCTGCTGACCCGGACCCAGGTCATTTGTAGAAAGTGGATGGATGAACATGTTTCCACTAAGTAATATACATATACTGCAATGCCAAGTCCTCATACCTCTATGACAAAGACTGTTTGTAAGACTAGGCTGTTTGTCAGTACCTTACAAGTACAAGTACTTTTGGTAATTTCATACATTTTTTGCCAACTAATCTACAAGGGAAAGGTGAGGGAAGGACGGTGGTCATGGTTAAAAGAAATCAAAGTTTACTGTTGTTAGAAGGATGAAAGCCCCCGGTCTCTAGTGTCAAAGTCAAATGTTTTGTACCTCAATCCTGAGATCCAGGAATACAGTATTGCTTTTTATGCCTTTGTTGGTATCTGGTTGACTTTTGCGACAGTATTACTGTACGAATACATTTACTAATTAGCAGATAAAATACTTATTAGTTGCAGCCAGGCCTGGATTTCCACCATTTCAAGAGCAAGGTCACTTTCCACTTTTTTTGATGGCGCAAAGGCCAAATACCAGGCCATCGAATAAAATAATGATTCTAAGCCCACAGAAATAATTTATTTAACTTTAAGGGTTAAGGATGATTTTATTTTGAATACATAAAATAACTATCAGTGAAATAAAGCTGTTTATTTCACAAAATAATTCATCAGTGTTTACAAATACAACTATTTTTAAGTTACTACTTTGTTTTGCTGTAGCCTACAGACAAAGTTAATACCGTTAAAAGACCAGTTATGAACGGTTATGAACGGTTTTCGAGCGGTTCATACCAGCTATTGGTTCATTTTCACTTGATGTTTCCCATTAAGAATTCAGAATCTCAACTGAAGACTGGTGTCTAAACATCGCATCAACAGGAAAGAGGCAGATGAGAGAACAGCTAAATCAGCTGGGGCAGTGTGGGCGGGGCATCAAGACCACCATGGCCAGACAGTCTACCTGAGATGCTCCATATGTCTCAGTACTGTAGCTTCTGGCAGACAGGGGGCGGCGCTGAGTCAGGCTCTTGGTCGGATAACCAATCATTGGCTTCTTCTGTTCCTGGTAGGTGGGATAGTCGTCATCGTAGCGACCGTTTCTCTTGTTGTGCATCATCTGACTCTGGCTGTCGGCCATGTTGGTGAGAGCAGAGTGCTCCATAGGGGTGGAGTAGGCCAGAGCCCGACCATAAAGAGGGGGGTCCACCTGATGAGAGGAGAGTTTACAACTATCACAGACCTCTACATTAAACCAAAAAGGTATTTTTAGGACGATGAGGTGAATATTTAACAGACAGCTTTATTAATGAATGTTTCCATGCTATTATTCATTTGATTGAATTATATTTGACAATTTTGAGACTAAAACACACACACACACACACACACACACACACACACACACACACACAGAAGCATTATATTTCAAACAACAAATGTCTTACCTGCTGTCTGTACTGAGCTTCCTGCAGCGCCTCCTGCTGGGCTTCATGGACTCTGCGGAACAAAGCGAGCTCTGTAGAGCTCACCAATGAATCTGCTCTCCTCAAAAACCCTGGCCTGGAGCGCTGTGCAGGGATTGGCTGCTGATGCTGGCTGGGCGGACCATCCTGGTTGATTGGCGATTGGGGGAAAGAAAACATCTCCAGCGGTGGATATGCACGATACCGAGGGCTCACCAACTCCTTGGGTAATGTCTTCCCTGGTTGATTGATGTACTCCAAGGCTTTCGATGAGTGGTTGACATAATCTGGTGTGTTGGGGAAGGGGGGAGGGACCCGACGGTCCATGGTCACCTGATTGGTTAGAACGGTTACCAGTAAGTCCATGAAAGGTTTTCAGGCATTTTTAAGTGTATTTCTCTTAAAGTTAGTTATCTAAAACGTAATCTATAGAGTGACTTAACACCCCCGGGAATCTGAATATGTTTTCATATGGCTGCAGTACACTTCAACATGAACTACATGAAAGCTATTCAAAAAACTAAATTTAATAGAATGAGCACCAAAACAGCAGACAGACACAATTAGTGACAACTTGGTGAACATCGTGGAGAATTTAGTGGCTAAAGAGATGGATAGTACTCTTGCTGGTGGATACCAAAACCAGAGCTAATAGAGAGTGAAAATTTAACTTACATTCACCAGGTTCCCATAACTGCTAAATGTGTAATAAGTAAATGTTCACTCACAAGCTCACCATATCACCAAAGGTGATGATACGTCAAAATTGTATTCACAACTTATTTCCACAGCCCTCGAGTGGAAATAAGTTATAAAAACGAATTGCAGGTTTAATAAAGAGACAAGATACTAACCTGGGGGTTGTAGTTGTGGTCAAAGTGGTAGGCCTTATGCGGGATGGCAGGTTTTTGGTTCTGTCCCGACTGGTTCTGGTTGCTTGCTCCGTGTCCTGGGAAGATCAGCTCATCGTCCAACATGGGGGCAGACTGTGACCGTGACATGTTGGTCTGCTCCATAGAACCGGGCAAGTCTTGACGATCCAAACTAGTCTGTTGCTCAATGGATGTACTGTAGCTGTCCACGGGGATACTGTAGAAAGAACAAGATAAATCAGCTACGACTTTGCAGTCACTTGACCCACTGACATGATAACATGTTGATACTTCTGTTGTTCAGAAGAATAACAACAAACCTACCTGTAGACCTTGTAGGAGCCAATATCAATCTCATCGATGCTCTGTGACTTCTTAAACTTGGATCTTGTCTCCCTCATCATAGGGGACAGGCGGTCCGAGCTTTTACTCATCACCACGGTTACCTTGTTGCCCCCGCTGACACTTAGCTGATCCTTCCTGTTCTGCTCCCCCTGATTGTCGTGGTACGTCCAGGTGCCGGGCAAAGGCCCTGTGCCTTGTTCCAGCCTTGGAGCAAAAAACAGTGTGTGTTATACTTATGTGAGCCAGAAAAATGACCTGGACTCGGGCAGAGTTACAACAGTAGAAAAGAAAAGATAAAGTGAAACTGTGTCATTATGTTTGGAACAAGGTCAGTGTTCGTATTAATGAGATGAAGTGAAGAGGGGGTCCAGCAGCTTTATAACAACAGTGCATTTTGCACAAATAATATACTAGCATATCTACAGCCAACATTGGTTTATAATACAGCTGTCACTCCACTCACAGTGTGACATTTGACAGTATCCAGACCATAAAACAAAAACAACAAGTATATACAAGTATATAAAACTAAGGAAATCAGAAAATTGACAAATTTTGTGCTGTCTTGCATTACCAGAAAACAACAAAATCCTAGATTTGGATCGGCCAATGTTTGGCATTTTTGCTTGACAACAAGCATACATGTTTGATTTAATATCTGTTGATCAACTTTTGCATTAATTAATTGATTATTTATCAAACCTGGAAAAGTTTTAACACAGATGTTCACGTTATTACAGAGCACTGGAGCTACGTACATTATCTCCTATATAAATATAGGAGTATGAAGGATAGGCAGATGAAAATACTGCACCTTCAACCAGAGAAAAGGGTACAAATGCTGCTGTAACGGTTGGCTGAAATGAAAACCTCCGAACACTGGGGTCAAGCCTTTCATATCAACACAGACACATTTGAGGGCTAACTGTGGGACTGTCGGAGCTCCTTTTAGTTACCTTGGGTCCTTGCGGTCAGGGTTGGGGCTAGAGGTGGGCGTCAGGTCCAGTTTGGAGGGAAAAGCGGTTCGGTCCTCCAGCGGGCTGGGGGTTCGGGTCCAGTTCTGCCAGGGATTCTGGGAAGGATGTCCGGATTGTGGGTCGTTGTCCGGAGTGGAGCGTTGGTTGCCGTGGAAGGGGAGCGTCTGAGTGTCAAGCTCCAGAGGTACTCCGACAATTCGCTCCTGCCTGAGGAGGGGGCGGCGCCCATGTGTTGACTGGCTGCGGGGTTTGGAGCCCAGCGGCGGGTTACCCTGACTCCCAGTAGAGTTCGGAGGATCCAGAGGAGACTCCTCAGGATCAAAACCTGTGTTGTCATAGTGAGGAGCCTCAGACCAATCAAAAGGCTCGCTCAGTGGGCGTCGATCTCCGCGCTGCTGCAGGGTTCCTGATGGAGGGGTTTCTCTCTGAGACAGCAGGGGCTTGGAGTCAATGGGTTTGGGGAAAGACTGAGCCAGTCTGCAAAGATACAAAATATTAAACACTAATTAAGCTGTGGAAAATTATAAAATTAACTGAATTATACTGAAGTGCCACGATTATGTGCTGTATATTTAATCAGAGCCAATGGGCACTGGAACAACATAACTTTATCTCGCTCTCTCTGGAAGATCAATTTGGCCAACAACCATGTTTGTGGTAATTAATGTTTCCGAGAGCAGCCTTGAACAGAAAACATGAATGCCTTCAACCTCCCTCATTGCTACTCGCAGATTGCAAATAACAGACTTTTCCCAAGTACACAGACAAAGAGACTAGAATACAGATTGTGATCTGTACATCACCCGAGGGGGTGTAAAATGACAACTTAAATGTCAAAAAATACCAAAGCGAGCTTTCAACCTGCAGGGGCTCCTTAGAATGAGGAGAGGCATGGGAAGAGTGAGGACAAGGACATTATTGTTAACATTATTATACACATACTATTCCAGTGGAGAAGGTTACTGTTTCAAGGTATAGCCCAAGGGTAAAAAAAAAAGTATCTAGAAAGGGATCTTCGTTCCACAACCCGGCCATTTGTTTTTAACTGCATTTTTGCATAGACAATACCCTTATGGATTTTAAGTTAAAAGTTATCTGCAAAATATCCTGCAGGTTTTTGTCACGACCCATAAATGTAAATAAATTTGAATAGAAAAAAAAAAAAAAATCTTATGTTGCTAATTTTGCTTGTAACTCAAACACAAAATATCTCCCAAGCTGACATGTATGCATGTACCTAAACATCAAAGACAAGTATTGATGCATTAGTACACTCAAGTGTGAATTTAAACCATGAAATATAGCAAATTATTAAACAATATGCTTTAACTTTAAACTTACATTTGGTGAATTTAGCAAAACACTGATGTACAATGCATACAAATGTCAGTAGCAACTGAGTAGTCAGGGGAAGAAGAAAAATATGCACACTCTGGCCCAAGGTGGCTAAAATAAATCAAAATGCTACCCCACCCCCTTCATTTTGAATAAGACGAAACATGGACAATTCAACAATAGATGCATTACAGCTCAAAATCAGCTCAAAATATGGGATGCAATTATATGTTGATGTCACACCATGTATTATCCTTGCATTCATTACAATGTTGCTCAGTTGGCAGAGCGTGGCACCAACAATGCTGAGTTAAATGATTGCTTTTTAATATATTATTTATAAAAGGAATAAATTCAGAACAGGATTATAATCAATTTATATTTTAAATATAAGCAAAAAGTAATGCTTACAACAGCAAAGTCACTATATAAACTCAATATCTCACTGGAAACATCTAAAATGTACATAAAATAAATAATATTCCTAAATCACAACACTGAGTGAAGTTTAAATAGAATGAAGAACACAGACATCCGTCAGTATCAGTCATTCCCCTCTGTTGACGTGATTCACTGTGTTGTTTCACACAGTGTAGAAACAATGCGTGTAAATTATTCTAAACTGGTTTTGATAGTTTTCAGTGCGATATGTAATTATAAATCTGTCAAATGTCATCATGAGTGCACTGCAATCAGGGTAACAACGTCAGTAAAAAGACCAAGCCTCTTTATTTGATTATTTTTATGCGTCGGTGTGAATAAATTCTCTAGATACTACTGAAGCCTGAACTGGACAGCTCTGAAGCAGATGAGACGAGATCTGAGAGAGTCCTGAACAGAAGTCTGCAGCACCCTCATGAGTCTCTCTGACCTTGACCGAGCGAGCAGAGAGACGACAACGACACAGAAAGATGGAGTAAGGAGAGGATGGATGGAGCGATTGGACAGATGGATGATAGATGAAGGAGATTGGAGGGGGGTTGGAATGGAAAGAGGAGAAGATATGATGGATAGTCGGAGGGATGTGATGAAATTGAAGATGAGGCAGTTACCTGTTGGTCCAGTGTGTTTGAGGGGCCTGGTCCTTGTTTGGGGCCGGGAGGGCGGGGGCATGTGGGTGCGGGTGTGGGTGTGGGTGTGGGTGCGCGTGTGCGTGAGAGTGTGTGTGTGGGTGGGGGTGGGGGTGTGGGTGTGCGTTGCCGGGCGGGTTGGAGGAGCCAGATGAGCCCTGTGAGGGAGAGTAGTCGGAGTAAGTGGCTGAGGAGCCGCTGTGGTTCAGACAGTGGAGCTTATCCACCTCTTCATCTGTAGACTCTGGACAGAGACAGAGACAGAGAGACAGAGATAGACCGACAGCTCTGTTCAGTGGAAATGTCACATTCTCTTCTTCCGCGGAAGTGCCTTTGTGTCATCATGTCTGAAAAAAACCTGTCTGTATCTTATCCCCCTTGAGTTGGATCTTTATCGTGATACCAAGTGATATAGAATCTAAATGTTCAGGTGACTTGAACCACACTTTTTAGGCCATATTTAAACAGTAGTTTCTGTGACCAGCTGATTGATTTCTCTATACGTACAAAGCGGACATCTCATAAGAATGAACAGACATGGCTCATTAAAGATAAATTAATAATTCAAACAATCCTTAGTTGCAGCTCCAGATGTATTTTGTGTTTGCGTCTAATGTGCAGGTTGAAGGTTGGGGGGACAAAAGGGAAAAGGCCATGAGTGAAGCTATATGGCAGAGCTAAGAAATCATCCTCACATGAAAATCAACATATTTCAAAAATGTAATCTTATGTTAAAGATATAGACCCTCATTAGGACTAAGTAATCCTCCCAAATCCCAGCTCACCGTTTGGATAATGAAACTAAACTGTGAACTATGTTGCCAAAGCTTAAAAAGCTAATGAGAGCTACTAGAACATCAGAAAGTGTTTCCAGAATGATGTTTAAGCTGAATTGCATTGGAGCCTGTATACTGCATCATACAGTGCATGATGAGAGGTAGAAAAATCACATTTCTTTCATAATATTGTCATCTCTCTCTTAAGCCAGATTTCTGTAGTGCTCTCACTATATGTTTGGACTACTGTCCACTGCACTGACGCCTGGTTATAAAACATGGGTTGGAGAGTTTTTAAAATACCTTTAATTAACCACATGAGTCCCATTTAAATCAAGAAGCTCTTTTAAAAAGATAGACCTGGAAAGAAAGCATCATCAAAACCAGCACAACAGTTGTAGAAAGATGTAAAGAAGGGGCCATTGGGCTCATGAGTCAAACCTATTAAGATCTTGACAAAACCAACCGAAGAAAGCTTCTTATTAACTTCGCCACGAGATCCTTCATTAAGAATTTACACTCACCAGAACAGACAAGCCGTTTGAGTTTTAATCATTTCACAGCAAGTTCCCTGACAAAGGAGTAGATTACATGACGCTCTGAGCTCTGAATTAGACAGAGCTACAGTTCGTCACAGAGATAATAAACTATTTCGTTTAGTAGACGGGATTAAGGCAGTAAATTATTTAGAAAGAAAAAATGATTTTTGATAGGGCAGTGAAATTAGCATCGGGCTCATCTGTAAAACTTTGGTATACCTCAGGTGAAACTGAGACCTTCGAGGCAAAACATATAAAAAGGGTCGTGCTAAAGGCTGAACACTTGACTAGACTGGAATCTAGATTCACTCTCGAGGTTTAAGATATTCCCTCCCGCTCTCTGTTATGTGCTGGAATTAATCCGCTTACCACCATGACTAATTAGTGGACAATATTACAACATGCCCCACAGCGCTTTACAATAGACCACATTAAATTACCGTGTCTAGATGTATGTCTACGAGCCTCTCTGTGTCCCTGCACATATGTAGTACCTTTCTTGTCCTTCCCCAGCAGAACCACCTTTGGTTTGTACATCGGCGGCTCCACCAGGGTGGGCCTCATGTCGGAAATACGGATGTCGTTGGGAGAGCCGCCCATGGAGTCCTGTGGGGAGACAAGGCCCGCAGGGTCACGTCAGGTAGCTACAGCACAGTAAGACAGCCTTGGGCAGCCTAGCTAGGAGCTAATAGGCTAATGGCCACCAAGTTGTGGATAGTGAGCAGCAGCTGGAATCATTCACTCAAAAATTTAAGCTCATCAATTTTTTAACCTTATAAATATAATATCTGTGAAGCAGGAGGCTGCTTGTCCTTGCTGTCTGTGAAACTAATGTCAGTTAAAGCTCTTGTAGTGGAAAGCTGTAAACGATCTAACATAGAGGTCATAAGATATGCTTCAGAATTTTAATATCTTGCCAACTCAAGACATAACTAAGACATTTACTAAGTAAAATAGAAAAATAATATGAATTTTACTATGTATTTAAGAGTTGCTGGTATATTTAAAGGTACCATGTTGAGTATTTCATCTCAGGTAGCACTATGAAAAAGAAAATACATGCATGCATCTTTTAGATGTCCAACTAATAGACAATCTAGCACAACATTGTTGTTTAGGTATACATTTTATTGACATTGTCCTCCTTATTACCCTGATAACTGTACAAATAATAAGAAAAGAGACATAGTGACATAAAAAACGTATGAATACGGCTGTAAGGTGACCTGAATTGGGTAACTGCATAACAACACGCTAAAAACACCAACTGGGGCATGGAGCCACAATTCAGTTTGAATGTACTTGTGTGTCTGTGTGTGTGTGTGTGTGTGTGTGTGTGTGTGTGTGTGTGTGACTAACCTCTGAGCTCTCCGTTAGGTCCTCTTTGTCCTTCCTCTTGGGAATGTCAATGCCAGAGTTATGCATTGATCCCTGATCCATTAGCTGAGACTGAGAGAAGTCCTGCATCTCTCTGTCTGTCACCTGGAAAACATACACACACAGATCATTTGTGATTCGTGTCTCACACACACTGATACAGCGATATGTACCGTGTAGTGATATTCCAAGACATATATGTGTGAGCGTGTGCATCTGTGTGTGTTTCCCACCTCTTTCGGAGGCAGGGGCCACGGTGGTTCGTACTGATCTTTGCTGAGGTGTGTGTGTTCCATGTTGGTTCCTGCCGAGGTGGCAGTGCCTGTGCTCAGCTGGTGCTGGTGCTGATGCTGATGCTGGTGCTGGTGCTGGTGCTGGTGCTGGTGTTGGTGCTGGTGCCCGTGTCCGGCGTGTACGTTTTTACCCACAAGGCTTTGCACTGACTTGACCATGTTCTTAAGGTCCTCGGGGTAGGGCGTTGGGTAGCGCTTTAGGTTTATCTCCACCTATACACAAACATGGCAATGGGTTGAGTGTGCACATTGGAAATCAAGAATACACACTGAGCAAGCATTTGTAAGAAATTATATAAAGAAGTGTGTTCGCATAAGTGAAACTTTAAAACATCTCAAACAAGACTCTGTAAAAAGTTTTCTTTCATTCATTTCTGTCTTTTGTTATTTGTTGTCACAAATCTGAAGAGAACATAAGAGCAATATGGAAAGAACCGCAGGTTTTCTCAGAATACGTTTCAAACTGTAAATTAATTTTTTTATATTTACTTTAAAATATAACCTTCAGCTTACTCAACATAAAATTACTAAAATCTCCAAGATCATTGAACAATTTCAGTTTCAAGTTTTTCTTTGTCACATAGTCAACACATCTCTACTTTGTACAGGGAAATGCGTTGTCGCCCCCTCCAATACTGTTTGACATTATGCATATCAAGCTGACCTTGACCTTCCCAGAGTTGTCTTCCTCTTCTTTCTTGTCCTCAAAGTCAAAGGCCACAGTCATCCTCTGCTGTCTCTGCTCCTCCCATAGAGTAGGGTTGAAGCTGTCACTGTCCGACTGGTAATCTGTACACACACACACATAAACACACACCAAGGACAAACTGCTCTTAAACAATAGGTGTAAATGGTAGACACACTGTTATTCATATACACACTTCACTTAATTCAATTCACAAACACACACATGACACATGCACAACTTCAGAGCACACAACATCCTATGATGTAACAAATTCTATAGTTTTAATAAATAAAGTGTAATAAAACGAATACACACACACACATGTCTATACACACACATAAACACACACACACACACACACACACACACACACACACACACACACACACACACACACACACACACACCTACACACACATAAACACAGAGTTTGTACCCTCATCATGTCGCGGTTGCTGAGGAAACATGTAGTTGGTCAAAACCTTCTGTTTGGTTTCAGGGTGGGCTTCTGTCTGCAGTGGGATCAGAGCCTTGGACTGCAAACACACACACACACACACACACACACACACACACACACACACACACAATAACATTAGTATTCTTGAGGGTACGTTCACTTACCACATGTATTCCCTAATTCTAATCTAATTCTAATCTAATTCTAATCAGAATTTTTAAAAACAAAAAGATGGTTATTAGAATATCCGATTGATTACAGGAAACTTCGGATTATTGAAAGCTTGACAGGCAACAAAACCTGCCTGACTGACACATGGGAAATAGAATAAAAACAATTATTTGAATATCAATTTTGCTAATGTCGGGGGGGAAATTGATTTCGTGAACTCTTTGTAACTTCTCTATAGCTGAACCTATTTTGGTGATTGTATGTCCGGAGCACATGTCCCTAGTTCATCTGTTGAACTTTGCCCTGCGAGGGGGATCGGGGGTATTCTTCTTTTCGGGCTCAGCTCCTGTTCGTTATGTTTCTCCTATTTGGGGACGGTGTGCATTCCTCTTCTTTTATGGTCACATTTATCGATTGGTTGCTGGACAAGTGCATTCTCCTTTTCTGTTTAAAGCTCAACTCAGCCCAGAGAATAGCGGCAGATCTTCTTGCTCCAACCCGGGAGGAAGAACACTCTGTCCATTCAGCTGAATGAAATACTATGACTTCTGTCTGTGCTCATTGGTTCATGTTTGATGACTTTTACTCGTTATAATTTTTCCATATCGTATCCTGTAACAAATACTTAAAGACAAACGAGCTTAAGATACTTTTGATTTCTCACAAGCAAATTTCCACCACAGCTAACATTGACACACGCAGAAAGTTAAACAGCCCTGTTGCTAGGACATTTTTGGGGCATTGAACATTTTTGCTAACCACGGATTTGTTTAATGTTGACATTTTTGCATTCAGTCTGAGCAAGTGACAATGAGTGGTGCGCAGAGCTAGTGACGTAGTACATGGAGCGAGTGTTATTGAAAGTTTGGTGGTACAATATCGAGTATAACAAGCGAGAGAGTCCACTATGGTTGGGTGTGTGAGGGGTGGTGGATTGGTCGAAGACACACAGAACTCTTACAGAGTTACAGTGTTTAGTTTACACATATTATGTAACGTTACGTAAGAATATTTCACAATAAAAGTCTAATACCATTTGCTCAGCTGAAATGGTTTTTAATATAAAACAGAGGGAGGAGAAATTACTATTTATGATAAATATAACAAAAACAAAAAAAATCCAGTGATAAAAGCAGATTACTTTGAGATGAAAACCTTTATTTATGAGAAACCTGTCTCAAGTAAAAGCCTGGTTATCTGATTAAAGCTGTGATTGTTGTAAGCATGTACAGTCTCTTGGTAAGAGTGTGGGAGGAGATACCTGATTGTCAGAAAGCCAGAGAGCTGCCAGGTCCTTCAGCTTAGTAAAGGTAAACGGAAGATTCTTTAACCTGAGAGAGAGAGACGGAGGGAGGGAGGGGCGAGAAAGAAAAGAGAGATGTTTCTTATGCCCACGCACTGTACAGCCTACAGATCACGTAACCATGGAAACACACTCACCCATTCCCATGGCAACTGCAGGTCGTGAGAGCAGCTACAGAACCAAAACGGCCATTGAGAAAGTGTGTGTGTGTGCATCTATTGTCACTACTGAGTCATAGTTTGGTCATCTGCTTGTGTGTGTGTGTGTGCGTGTGTGCGTGTGTGCGTGTGTGTACCTGTTGTCACTGAGGTTAAGAACTCGTAGTTTGGTCATCTGTCCGATCTCATCAGGAAGAAACTCCAGTTTGTTTGACCGCAGTGACATTACCGTCACATTCTTACAGTTACCGATCTGAAACACACACACACACACACACACACACACACACACACACACACACACACACACACACACACACACACACACACACACACATAAACCATCAGATTAACTGTCACATTACAATTAAGTCTACTGAAATGATCTGCTGCACAAGGGACGCCTTAAAACAAGCTACATTACAGTACTATGCATGAAGAATATGAGGGCTACAACTAACAATTTCCTCTATGAATTGCTTATTGTGTCTGACCGACAATAGAAAACCCAAAGAAAATTAATTTACTGTAAAAAAAAAAAGAAACAGCAATTTTTCACAACTGAGAAGCTGGAAGAAATGCATTTGTGGCCTTTGCTGTTAAATAATGAATCTATGACCAAAATATAGTTTAATCAACGTATTATTTCAGGTCTAAATAAAATGAGGATGTGCAGGTGTGTTCCTGAGGTGTTGATCTTCCTACCTCCCGCGGCAGCTCTGAGAGGAAGTTCTCGTCAGCAGCGAAGGTCCTCAGGTTGTGCAGGTAGCCGATAGTGGAAGGCAACGACTCCAACTCATTACAACTACAGTCCAACTCCTCCAATAGAGACAGACTGGGTGACAGGAACAGAGGCAGAAAAGAGGAGATACAAAGAACATGACAGAGAAATAAATTAAATTATTATACAGGCTTCAAAATCTCTACTGGAACCTTAGATTACTTAGACGACTTCAGTTGTAAAGGATAAGGATGGCGCTGCTTATTATTTTTCCTATTGCCAACAAATCCTGTGAACAGATTGAACCAAGAATGGATTCATCTCACTATTAAGTATTGTCTGTATAGCCAAAGCCTGATACAACTGATTCCTCTGTGGAACAAATCTCCGTAGTTGTCCAAAATGTATTAAAAACACATCAATGAGCCACACATTGCACTGGGTGACATGTTCCTTCATTACTACAAACACACACACACACTGTAGTTTATTTTTGAGTCATTCCCAGATAGATCAGCCTTTGGTGTAAAATACTGGAGATGGAACAAGTCCCAAACTAATGCATAATTTCCTCCGGTTTCAGTTAGTTTGAGGAATGAACGGATTGTTATTACATTGAGACTTCAGGAACTGAATGCCACAGACAGGGTACTGAGAGATGGACTAACACACTGTTGGTTTTGGTCCTTTTGTGGGATTTGTTGACAATAAGACAAATTTAGAAAGGCACCAGCCTTATCCTGTAACATGTTATCATAAAAAGGTAAATGTGTCTTTACAGCAACAACTTAGAGGGAGAAAAGTGTTGAGAGAAGGAAAAGATCATCACATTGAAGAATCAGTCAATAGATTAAGATTTAACCAATCTGGTGCTACCTACATTAACTTGATCTCATTTGCTGAGCATGCATTTTCTCTTTCCCACGTTATCCCCTTTGATTCTTCAACCTGGATCTCAACTTCTTCCCTCAAACAAGATTCACAGTAACATCCCCGGCAGGCCCTGTACAGGACACCCTGACCCGCCCCACCCCTTTTGACTGCCATCCTTGGCCTAGCAGCACGCTAACAGCAGGCTAATGCTAATGAGACAACACTTTTACATTAATGTACTGTCACTGTTAACATTGCATTAGCCTGCTACTATTATTCCCATTAGACCGGACCATCTGGGCCACCATACGGTCTGGAAGGAGAGAGGGGAGGAGAGATTTATATCCTATATGCAGATTTAAGGTTACCTAGTTTATTATTTTTTTCTCAACATTCTTTGTATTCCTACTTAAAAGAATGAAAACGTCTCTCACTTCTCTCACAAATATATGCTGGTTTGAATGTGAATCCAACCAACTCCATAAGCTTATTCTAAATGGCAGGTGTTGCAAGGAACCACAGTCGCTCAGCGGTTAGACACTTTGTGACTTTAAGACACAAGTTTCTAGATCTCCATAAATGCTTTAGTGGGGGTTTCACCTGGTGCTAAGGTTGCTCAGCAAGAAACCTACACCTTGCCAAATGCTTTACATCTGAGTAAACTCAGAAACAGAATTCTATACAGCTATCTGGTTTATGTATGTATATATGTATATTGTGGCCTAATTTTATAGATGCAATATAGTTATGGCCTTAAAACGATGACTGGACGAGAATTTACTTACTCTTCCCATGAAAGTTACTGCATTACTTATTGGTTCTATTTAAACCACTATAAACTGTCAAAAATACAAGTACAGAAACACAACTAGTGATTCAGCTCTGTGTACATACAGTATAGAGTATATATCCTATTGCACTTATGCAGCTAGAGGGAACTATTATGTAGCTTTGGTTGAGGTAGAGGGCATACATCCTGCAGAAACATACATTTATCTGTTTAGTAATTTAAAATAATATCTTAGTTAGGAATGTAGAGTTGCTCAGATGTAGAACCAGAGGTGTAGAAATATGATCACATTCAAAATAAGTAAGTAAAACTTAAAAACTAGAGGGGTAAGAAAATGATAATTTCGGGTGTTTTTGTTTTAATCAGCAGGGAAGCAATGGATCTACAGTTCTACTTATTGAGGCTAAAACCTGGGATTTGTTCAGGAAGACAAAAGGTTTTCAGAGCGTTCTGATACAAATGTGTTGCAAAGAGTGACATTTGAGTCTTCTATATGTCACTGAATGTTAAATAGTCTTTATTAAAATGTAATCCATCACAGATTAACTGATTCACACAATAATTAGCAACATTATCCAAGTCACTACTCAACTGTTTCAAACTGAAAGAAATGAGTTCATTTATATAAATATTATACAATTTAATATTTGTATCACTGTAAAGTGATATCAATCCAAAATATACAGAAAATAAATACAAAATAAAAAAACTATTTGACAAACTTCTGAATCAAAGAATTTTTCTTAATTCAAATATTTTTCAAAAACAAATTTGATTGAATCTGGACTGTGATGGATTATAATAAGAGTTATTTTAATCAAATAATTTTACATGCAATCATTTGCATCTCAACCCTGCAGATTTGAGCAGGGTGGGTATTGAACATTTTCAATTTAAGAATGTAGATTTTATTCAAATATTAATCCCAAATACTGAAAAATATTTAAAGTTTATGTTTGCATGTAATTTGCATAAAGTTTCCCACAATCCCATGTAGTTATGAGCTTGTGCGTTCGTATCTGTAACGCAGTTGAAATTCGATCTGTCTCTGAACGCACCCCTGGATCCAGTAGGCTAATTTTACTCACCCTTGCTTGGGCTTCGCACTAATGCCACGGCAACGCAGCAAACACAACACACAGAACCCCCCAATCATGAGCCAGCATAACAACACAGCAACTGACAGCAATAAACAAGGAAAACAACAACCCACCAAAGATAAACCTGTTGAGAAAATCTGACAAAATACTGTTGAAGGTCTTTTTTTTTTAAATAAAGCAAAAGTGTACATGGCTTTATTATTCGTTTTTCTTTTTGTGCATGATTGTGTGTGTATGTGTGTGTGTTTCTTACCTCCCGATTGTGTTAGGCAGTGAGGTCAGCTGGTTGTCATCTATCTTCAATGTTGTCAGCTTCTTTAACATTCCTGCACAATATGCATACACACAGACACATTCACATTGACACACAAACACAAATATGCTCTTCAAAAGAATATACACAGAGCTCTGAAATGCCCCTTTTGAAAAACAATTATCTGACAAAAGTAGAATTGAAGTATAGAGTTGGCAATATTCAAATTTGTTCCTATTGTGACCCCATTAAAAGACTAAAACAAACAATGATTGGATCATACTAATGGTTATTATCAGTGTTGCCAAAGTGTTGAAATGTAACTTATTCGGCTTCATAATAAAGCTCCACTGTTGTCCAACATCTATTAAAGACCCACTAATGAGCCACACGGTTGCACTGGGTGCCATGTTTTTTCATTACCATGAAGTTTATTTTGAGTCAGTCACACATACACCAACCTGCTGCACATACATATTCCCCAGCGCAACAAAATGCATATTAATCAGTCTAAAAATAGCTCAAAACAATTGCAAAATGTCTTCCTGTTTGAGTATCATTTCATTAAACTACCGTGTCCAGCTGCTATAGTAAATTCCTGAAAGTCTCTACTTATATATGACCTGGTCTTAGATTTACACCTTCTCATTTAGGTCTTTTCGTGGGATTTGTTTCTAGTAAGAAAACGATAGAATAACACCAGCCGTATCCTTTATTACACTTTTCAGTTATCTGTGCTACATCACTCCCGCACAGCTAGAACCACTCTCACCTGTGATATTTCCAGTACAACCACAGTCCTCTGCTGCAGTCTACTGCACTGCCCGATCAGGAACTAAATAGGTAGGAATTTAAATGCTTTGCTACAGCTTCATCAACTTGAGTCTTTGTGTGTGCATGTGTGTATGTGTTTGTGTGTGTACCTATAGAGTCAGGGAGGTGCTGCAGCATGTTGGAGGACAGCAGCAGGTCTTCTAAGGCCTCACAGCCGGAGATTTCCGTGTCCAACGTCTCGATACGGTTCTTCGCTAAGTCAAAGTACCGCAACTGACGAAGTTTTCCTATCGCCTGCAGCCGGGAGGGCGAGGAGAGAAAAGAAAAATTGACTGACAGAGAAAGACAGATAAAGTGTCATTTGAATATCTCCAGGGCTGCTTTTTTGTCCCTGTAAGAGCTGAAAGTGTCCGTGTTCTTACCCCTGGTATACACTGTAGAGAGTTGTTATCCAGCCACAGCTCTCTTAGGTTGTGGATCTGTTCCAACACCTCCGGCTAACATGCAAACAGAGGAATCAATATCAGCATACTACATAGGCATCAATATGCATTTATGCTGCTACTTGTATGAAAACAACTGAATTATTCATTAACATCAAAGGACACCGTCTCAGCACTAACGTTGTGAACATGTACAGATCCCCAAAAAATTACTTTAGCGCATCTTCAGACTAAGTCTTTGGCATACATTATTTTTTTTATTTTTTAAATGTCAATAGAGTGGGTGAGACTGGCAATCTCTCCCATATTGGTTTCTCTCTCTTGCCAGGAGCCAGACCATGTAGCCAACCTAGTCCTGTCAAAGCCAACTTCCTGTCTGACCCTGTATGACCCCTGGATGTCATATCCTGCTCACCTCCATCCAGCCCTCTCTTCCTCCATCATGTCGCTGTGCCTCATTTCAGGGTCTGACTGAAGGACAGTAGGCCAAACTTGCTCCTGCCTCAGTGAGACAGCCCACAGAGGATTGACCATATGTGGTATTGGGTCTTGATATGTAAACTTTGAAGGCAGGGGCCCTCAAAGTAGGACAGAGCATCTGTGTTTCTGTTTGGAGTCCTCCTTCGCTTTACTAATAAATATCTGATAAATGACGACTAAGACATTCACATTTGAGCTTTCTGCGATCTCAAAGGATAATCTTCATGTAAAAAATATATATCTAAACACTTAATTTAGGCTTTCTTTCAAAATACAATCAGTCTCACCATTTCAGAGAATTCATTGCTACCCAGATCCAACCTCTCCAACTGTGTCAGTCTGTGGATGGACCTGAGAGGAGAGAATACACTGATTACTTCTACTACATTGGGATATATGTACATTGAAGCATATATTTTTACTAACTGAAAAATTGCACAGCCCAAAAAAAACACCAGGCAAGCATACAGTTTAGCATTGTATTACTTACATAACATGTATTCTGTATGTATTCTTTTAACTTTTAATTTTCTAATTTGTATTTTTACTTTTTACTACTTTACTTTCCTGGGGGGTAATGTTCACTAAAGCTACATCCTTCCTTTTTCAGACATTCTATCATGTCATTTAAACTTCTAACAAATTGCTGTCCTTTTTTACTAGCGATCATGTGATTCCTAATCATCTTTTAAAATCTTCTGGAAAAACCTTGAGCAGCTTTACCCTGGGTTTGAGTTATAATGCATCTTGCATGTTGATTAGGAAGTGCCTTAACAATCAGCACTGAACCATATTGCAACTATGTAGTACTATGTATGGTAGGGTAGTTACTCTACAACTTAAAGTTATCTCTGTTAGTTGTTAAGTTAAACAGAAGAGATTTAAACCTGATAGAACCAACACATTGCTGTTGTAACAGGCTTTATCAGTAACACCACCTGTCAGGGATAAATATAGTTTTAATCTGGACACCTGGCAAAGCAAGCATACACTCGGTAATATCATGAAACATCTGTGTCTGTGTGTGTGTGTGTGTGTGTGTGTGTGTGTGTGTGTGTGTGTGTGTGTGTGTGTGTGTGTGTGTGTTGCACAGTTGCACTCTGTGGTGCATAGATAATATAATTAAAATGCTGTATCTTAACTCTTTCTTTCTGTCTTTCTCTCTCTTTTTCTTTTTCTTTAGTTTTTTTTTTTCATACACACATATGGCAGTGTTTCTTACTTTGGCATGGTTTTCAGGTGGTTCTCTCTGAGCTCCAGGATCCGTAGTTTGGAGAGTCTGAAAAACAGAACACACATAAACAAAACATTAATATACTTTATGAATTATCTCTTGCAACAATTCTTACTACAACAGTTGTTATAACAAAAAATGTGGCAAAAAACAGGACTTATTTATCCTTATTTCAACTTCAGAATCAGTGTTATTTCCCAATCTGTGATAATAATGATTGATCGGTAATGTGCGATTACCAAAGATCACTCCAAATTATTACAGATGGTCATCCCCATGAAAGTGTTTCAGTTTAGAGGGTTTCTTTCACATATGAGCTTCCATATATTTCACAGAATTTCATTTGAAATCACAAACTAACCGGTATCAGTTGCCCTCACTCACAATAACTGAATAAAACCAGCAGAGTAACTTGTTAGAAATGGAGTATTAGGACAGCAATGAACCAAAAACACAACACAGTGACCCATATAAAAATGCAAAGAAGTATATATCAATGGGATAGTGAGATGAGGAAATAATTACTCAATGGATAGAGGAATAGACTAATATTTTTTATGAAATTAAATCATGGCCCTAATATAAAAAATGCCCCAATGATAAATGTTCATACAAGAACTAAGCCCTAGGCTTATCGGACATGCTGAGCATCTTTAAATAATTACACATCCTTTAACTATGTGCAGTACAGTACAGTTTAAAGGATGATAAACCTGGACGTACCCAGTCTTTTCATGAAGACTCTTTACAATTGATACTAGCAGCACTGACTGAATTAGAGTCTATATGTGCCTGAAATATGTAAAAACACCTCATCCAACACAGTCGCACACAAATGCTCAGGACCAAGCACACACTAAAAATGACATGCATCACTTTACCTGCCAAAGTTAGCCGGCAGATACTCCAAGAAGGCATCGTTTAAGAAGAGCTGGGTCAGATTCAGGAGCTGCGTAAAACCATCTGGGAGTCTGGAAGAGAGAGAGAGAAATGGCAGAAAGAAACAAAGAACATAAGAACATATGCAAAAGAAGAATAAGACACAAAAAGAAAATGTGTGTCCTTGAAGGGCCACAATGGATTAAAACATGTTCCTGTAACAAACCTGTAGAAACAGTTAGCTGCTGTCAGCCTGCAGATGACTCATCTCTCTCTCACACACACACACACACACACACACACACACACACACACACACACACACACACACCAACACACACACACAGACACACACACACACACACACACACACACACACACACACACACACACACACGAGTCCAGTTGTGCTTCATGGACATTACACCACTGACAGAAAAACAGCAATTACTATCATAACACCTGATGCTCCAATAGTAAACAACATCATCACTTTATTGTAGCAATTATATCTTCTATTGTCTAGTCATAGCTGAGCCAATAGGATATATATGGTTGTATGGTAGTTAAGGGTCTGTGAATGCAGCCAACTACTGTAAAATTTTAAGTGCCTCTGTGGTGCTTTAAATGCATAGATTGGAATATGTAAAAGCAGAAAAAAAACAAGACTAGTGTTGGTCTCTTGACAGGGAAAAATCTGCTCAAACAGCTAAATACATGGCAGATGCATTAAACAATCTATTACATCTTGAACTGAGTCCAGGTCCATTCAAATTGATTGTTTCAATCGGTGCTATCAACAAAACATGCAGCGCAGTGTTTCACCCTCAATACAAACTGGTCCTCAATGAAAAAGAGACCATATATGAGCCAATTGTTTGAGATATGTTTGTTTTTAGGATGATAGAGTCAGTGCTGTAGGTAAACATAAAAATGTGCTGCCATCCAACTAGAGGCCTGAATATTCAGCGGTCATGATAAGAGTAAGATGTTGTACTACAAGGTGAGTGTTTGTGCCTTACTTGGTGATAGGGTTGACACTGGCCTCCACCACAGACAGGCCTTTACAGCATTTTATATTGTCGGGAAACTCCTGGATACCTGTAAAAGAGAGACACAGAGATGTGTTTGTTACTTCTTTGGACTTTTTGTGGAGTGAATTTCTGAAAAGACAGGGAATTATTATCTACAGTGATCTTTGCAGGTATTCAGACAGCATCAGATTCTGTCATATTTTGGTTAAATACTTTGGATGTAAGAATATTGTGATTATTATTTTCATTCTGGGCTGCCTCAGCCTTTTGAGATCTGTGCTCCCCTCGTTTGTTTCCTTACCCGCATAACTCCATATACTGTACTGTATCTGGGCATGGTTGTAATTTCCATTGCAGTTGAGAAGGCCAGTAAGTTTTCAATAGAGTTTTACTTTGTTCAGGTGGAATCAGTCATCTTTTCATCACAGAGAGGATTTTTACCGTTTTTACTGATGTCTAGCTCTTTGAGGTTAACCAAGCTGGCGATCGTGGTGGGCAGGTTGGACAAGTCGTTATCAGGCATGCTCAGCTTCTTCAAGGCCTGGCAGTTGAAGAGTTGCTATGGAAACACAGAGGGGAAACAATGGAATATTATAGTCTGTTGGCAGAATCACACAGACCTTTAGTAGAAAGGTAGAGAAGTACAGAAAGCGAGGAAGTCAGCTGGAGTCATGCACCACATAATGTTGTGGAAAAGCAGTTACATTTTAGCTGCTTTTCTATGAATAATGCAGATTTAATCTCCAATATACGGTGGCCCCTCGGGACAAAACCCAAACTAAAGCGAAAAAAAACATTAAAAGAAATGTGCCTTTAATAGAAAAATAGTGAAAATGTCAAAACATATGTAGGAGTGAAAGCACATGTCTGAAGTGCTTAGAATACAGACAAGCTAAAACATACAAAAAACAAAACACTAACAACAAACTAAACCACTGACATGAACGGGACTGCTGTCCAAATCTAGAAATGCGACAAATACAAAAAACAAACATAAGGCCAAAACGCAAAAATGAAGAAGAGCTATGACTGTTAGGACAGCTGGATAATAATCTGCAGTTCATCAAATCTCTATATCTATGCCTAACAGACAGCGGTCACATGCCATTGGTCTGACGGGCCATTATTTCGAAACCCCAGTGTAGTTTGAAAACTGTCCTATTGAACCTGAAGCCCGTAGTCCGACGGCCCTCCATCCCCGAAAACAAAAGCCGATTATTATTTATTTGACTTAGGTCACAGAAAAGCTGTTAAAGTTAAAGTCAGGCGAAATTGAAATTCTTTCTATGAGAGTCATACAAAGCCATAAGTTACAATTTAGGTTATGATTTATATATTATCTGTTAAATTCAGCAATATGTTAACAGAGTCTGGAAAGATTGTGTATTTTGGGGCAACGGGACTTCGGAGCAGTGGGCTTTCGTGTAACGGGCCATCAGACTAATTGGACCTTTGGTCCAAAAAGACATTTTTAAAACTATTTGGAATAATTTGGACCAAAGGGCAGTCCCCCAGTGTGTCCTATGTCATGTTCAAATTACCATTATTGCTATAAAATGCAGCTTTCTCTTAATATTCTATTGCAGCCCATTGCCCCACTTATCTCCACATTTAGTTCAGCAATATCAAAATTGAAAAATGCAAAAAATAGTAATTTGACTACTATTTGTGGTCATCGCCAACCACATGTAGACTAAACAAGTTTCCACATGCCCTCGCCTCAGCCGATAAGATAGTTTTAGCTTTAGTTGTTTTCTTTATTGAGTAAAATTATTCTGAAGACTCAATTCAATGTATTACCACACTCTTATGAGCACAGGTAAGAACAAGAGTTTATGAAGGGACATCATTTGGATCACCGTTGGTGCCTTCTAAACAATTCATAGGTGGTATAGCATCCCCACAGGATAAATGCTGAGGAATTCCTCCTTTCCAGGAGAACTGAATCCATTTGGATGAATGGCAAAACATTAACAACTTTAAAAGTATTTCAATGGATCATTCAGTGAACTGTTTTTCTTTTTCCATGTTTCATAAGCTCACATTCAAGAGCTAATAATTTAAATATACACAATATACACTGAGTGTGATTTGATGTAAACCATACTTCACACGAAGCATCAACATTACCTAATTATGTGCAATTCATAATGAGGAACTTTCTCATAATTCATAATTCATTCCTACAGGCAATTTCCAAGCTGCCTAACTTGTACAAAGAAAAGGAAACCTATGCAGCCATTAAACAAATGTAACTTAATCATAAACTGCACAAAATAAAATGCTGTTCTATGGACAAAATAATTTAACATCGACTCTTATGTACATCTTGACGTGTTGAGTTGTCGGCCACATTTTCTCTGTCCACGTTACTGTCACTATTGTCAAGAGCAAAAACAGAAGGAACACCAGGGACAAAGAGCTAGAAAGAGCTAAACATGGAAAGGGGCGTGGGTCAGGTGATTCAGGCCACACGCCTCTACACTTAAAGACACAATCACTTACTCACACACTTAAGGAGCTCTCCAACTCACTTACATAAAGGCCAATCAATCTGGCAGCCTCGGTAGCCTTTATACAATCTTGGCACACACATAAACATACACACTTTTTTCTGTTGAATGTAAGTTGGGCTTCCCACTTACTCAGCCCTATTAGACTGCCTCCATTCATGCAGGTTATATTTAGAAATCCAATTCACCACCTCTGTCATTTAAACCAGGACAGGATATCAATAAGATGAGACAGCGCTCCTATAAACAGCCCCTGTAATTCTCCTTGAAATATTGTCAGGGCATTTTGCCTTGTTACTGCTCACGTGAGGGTTTTCTGAGTCTCGGGGGGCTGAGGATGCCTCTCTTTCACCCCATGTGTCCTGTCACTCCATGATGTCTAGCATAGGATGATTTTTGTAGTATGGAAACATGACAGGAAAACAACACCGCTTGTCTTAGTCTTGAGACTAAGACAAGCGGTTCAAATTCGACTTTGCTATAGGGATGACAATGTTTTCGGTTGGTTATATCATGAACATATTATTTATATAGTGCAAAAATCACAAATGTGTAAACTGTGTATTTTCACAGCTGTCCAGCATGAAATATCTCAACACTTTTTTAATGGATTGACAAACATTGTACAGTCACGCTGCACAGAGAAACAATCTCAATGAAAATTATAAAAAATTTGCATTCAGTTAAAAAAACTGAGTGCGCCTGAGGCTGACGAAGTACAATGAAGCTGCAGTGTTCACTGACTGTACAGAGGGTAAACTCTTTTTGTTTAAGGACCAGCATTGGTGCTTAAACTGGTGCTAAAGATCTAAGAATAGCAAAGCTTTATAGCATTGCTTTAACTGTCAATTCCTTAAAATGAACATCACTGGTGCCTCTCTCTACGAGTAAATGAATGGGCTCACACAACAGCTATATATCCAAATGTGTCAACGTCTGAGGCGCCGGTCACAGTAACAGCCAAGAAGTGGCTTCAGTGGAGTAAATACCACAAAACATTACTATAGGTCACATTTACAGTAACTTTATGTAACCGTTTAAGTGCAAACATGCATATTTTTTGTGCTGTCAACCAATAGGTCAATAAATAAAGAAGCTCTTTGTGACATAAAACGTATGTCGCGGCTCTCTAGAACAAGGTGTGGAGCAAACAGCAGATTTTAATCAAAGTGAATGAGGTCATAAAAAAGTGCCACACATACAGAGTGCTGCAGGAATGAGTCTTAAAACCAGGAAATTAGTCAAAAATGATAACTGGTGTTCTTTTGTGGAGAGTATGTTCCTGTACAAAACGTGTAAGTATCATGAACTTGAGTTTGTCATGGAACTTGTGTTCTGCAATAATCCAATGGATAAGTCCCATTGGCCTGTTGACGAGGGAACCAGTGCCAACGCCAACTTACGGGTTGGCCGACAAAGAATACGTCATCCCTGCACTCTATTAGTGCATTCATTTTCACTTTGGTTTTGCAAGGATCACATTAGGATTGACTGACTGGCCTTGGTCCAGGTTCAGGTAGTGCGTAGCAATTTGGGCTTGTAGGTTTGAGGTTAGAGACAAGATACAGCAGAAAGAGGGTTAAACATATGGTTCAGAGGTGTTACCTTGGGTAGTTCCTCAATCTGATTGGCGTCGAGGTAGAGCTCCTCCAGAGTCCTCTCAAAGCTGAAGATTTCCTTTGGGACCTGCTGCAGGCTGCAGTGGGAGTAGTCCAACACTGAGATCACTTCCTCTTCACCACGGAAACAACGGCACGGCACCAGCCGGCCAATCAGCTTCCGCTTTGTGGTCATTTCCAGACACTGCACTATAGAGGCAAGAAGAGGAGAAGAGAGGGGTGATGTTAGTTCTATTTCAGAGGGTCTGATGCAACTCATACACATCAACAGGCGTATTGTATCTGTGCAGTCTTTATTCATTTCATTGTATGCCTGTTCAGACTATTGTTGGTGTGACAGCACCAAGTACATGGTCTGGCTTCAACCTTAAAAGATTAAAAAGAGTCTGAAATATCAAACTAGCATCAAATATGTTTTTTCAGAGAATAACTATGGAGCTGTCATTAAAATTCATGTGTGGGATTTTCTTTCAAATGTTCCAAAAATATTCTTTTTTGATGACAACCATGTGAGCTGCATTCATTAAAGGTGACACATTTCCCTGCTTTTGATGAGTAATGCAATAAATACAAAATAAAAAAATGTGTTAATTTAAGTCTGAGGGTGTAAAAATGACAGCGTTAGCATGACATCAGTGTTCAATTGAAACTTCAATCAGTTCATCAGAAGAGTCTTATTATCTACAGTATGAGAAACATGCTCGTGTCGTGTAATAGGCTGGTGACCTGCGGTCTAATTCTTGCTTATGGGATTTAATCCATTTCTTATTTTTAATCACAATCATTGAATTTATTGTCCAATACTGTTGTTATTTTTTCAAAATTCTAATACCAACTTGTGTCTTGAACCTTTATTGTAACTAAGTTAATCATTCTGCATACAGTAGCTGTGTGCACCTACATGCATAGTGAGGGAAGAAGACATGCTATATGTCGTTTTACATGATATTGGAATGCATTTTCTGGGAAACTAATATTGAGCAATTGGTACAGATAGAAATGTCTGATTTTGCCTTATCGAGCAAATACAAGTTACAAAAGTGACATATCAACGCACTTCATCACATTGGGAAAAAAACAATATAGCCATGAAGTTGTCTTTCTTGTTGAAATGTCACAGCATCCAAAATGGCAACACTGTATATTCTCATGGTGTATATTGTCATCCAATCCTAGAAACAAACGTGTTTTAATTAATGCCCCTAACCTTTACGGATCGATGGCTACTGCACGATCAGGAATATGGAAAAGTCTACATGCCCCCATTTACAGTGAAACTGTTTTTGGTTGCTGTAATTGTCCACACTGGTCATAAAAAGTTTCCTTTTTAATGTGTTTTGAATGGAAGAGATGACGGAGAGCATAATTATTTGAAAAAAGTAATGAATTAATATGAGGCTTCAGAAGTTTATGTTAGTAAAATTAAGTGGGGATTTTCCAAAGACTTTTTAGTACATAATTCCTTGTTTGTGTTATTATCCCCCCACTGCAGCTCAGCAAAGAATCAGGGAGAAAGAAAAATAATGGCTGTAATTTTAGAAAAAAAAAAAACATTATTTGTTTAACTCAGACTGCTAAAGCTTCATATTAGCTTCTCATAAACTTTGTAATAGCTTTTAAATGACCGCCAGCCAGGTGTAAAACCTGGGGCATCACTCGTCAACCAGCTGTTACACAGCAGTATGAGGCTCAACTCTGGCTGACACACACACACACACACACACACACACACACACACACACACACACACACACACACACACACAGAGTGAGTCTCTTCAAACAACAAGCCAGAGCCTTATAATTAGACTGAATCCTTTGTAATTCTGCGACAACATCACTTCGTCACTCCATTACATGACTCCATTTAAAAAGCCAGCAGCTGAATGTTATGAGTAGGCTAACTACGGGTATTAAAATCCTTGAGTGAGGATTTATCATTCAGCTTTATCATTTCAAACTGATACGCTTACTACACTCAATCTACTGACAAATAAAGACGTTTTAATGCCAGCCCTTTCAAACAGAACAAAGAGCGAATTTCCAGTTATCTTGACTGCTGCCTCAATTTCCTGTTTGATCTGGATGAGCTGAAAACCAGCTGTGATGAGGACAAATGGAGTGAGAGGACGACAGGAGGTGATGAGGAGCGAAGCTGAGGAGACAAGGGGGGGACCAAAAGGGGAGGACGAGGAGGAGAAAAGGAGGGAGAGAACATGAAGACGAGGCGGCGTAGAGAGCCGAGAGAGAGAGAGGGAGACCAGGAGGCACAGAGATAAGACCTGCAGCTTTATCTTTCTATGAACACACACACATGTCCAGCACAGTGTGACCAGATGAATTCAGAAGATAGACAGAGTGATCTTGAGCACTGTGAGGACACTGCGTTATCTGCTCGAGGAAGGCCAGTGAAATCTGATTAAAAAAAAAGACCGCAGATCCTCCAGACTGTTTATCTAAAAAGGGTTGGACCATTCAAATCAATACACCCTTATCCACAGTCATGCTCAGAGTGGGCGTAATGAGACGAGCTGGGATTTACTGCTTGTCTATAGCATGTGTAAACCCAGCAGTCAGCGCTTTTTGGCACCTTGGACCACTGCTGCTTGTCTGACCCCTCATGTTTAGAGCTAAAAGGTAAACAAGGGTCTGTTTGACTACTGGCGGAGAGAAGTGTAAAAATAAATTTATGAAGCACGTCATGCGTTTTACTTTTCCCCTTGTAGTCTCTATGCCAGTACAATGTCAATGTGGCGGACTGCCAACCAGATGCTGGAAAAGGGCTAAAACCATAGAAACAGAAAGAGAGGAGAATGGACTGTTTGTCGTGGAAAATGTCGCTCAGTGAGAAATGTTTTATTTTGAAGTCGAGTTGTAATTAGTGTTTCAATCTTTGATAGCTCAAGCTCAAGGTTTTGGTAAAATAGTGAATATAGAGTAATTATTATATTTTTAAAAAAAGATATGACGGTGCTAATTTTTATTTTTCTTGTATTTATAGTAATGTATATTTCTCCTGTGTGGTCACATGAATAGCTGTTGGATTGTGACAGTATAAAGAAACAGGATGCACCATTTTCAAGGTAAGAGAGCCGAAAACTGGTGTAATAGTGGGGAAGATTTATGCAACTCATTTAAATTTGATGGACTTCTGTTCAGAGATTTTATTACTTGCAATAAGATTAGAGAATCATCTATATCAATGGTATCACATTGTGAAGTGTTGAAGTATTGTGGAATTTATTTTATGGTTTATTGGTCTCTGTTTCGGATCCTGTTACCTCTCTTCCTACCTGTTGATTTCCTGCATATTGATTAATTTAACACACATTCATCCCTACCTAAAACAACTGAAGATGCAATACAGTTTATAACTGAATATCTATATATAACTTGGACTATAAGCGGCAACAAAACTCACGATCAACTGGCCTTGAGCAGAATACACATTTACAGGTCGAGACATCCTGCTGCTCTGTACGAGATTCTCTGCACCAAAGATGGTTGAACAAAGCAACGGAAACTATGTGACCCAAGACATTCGTTTATATAAATACATCCCATTTGTGTGCCGGTAGCAGGCCTACATGTTCTAGACTTCTGGTAGATGTCACACCCTTAGGGATTCAGTCAGCTATGTCTCCTCTCAAATGTTGGGTTTGAGTGCGGCTGTCCAATCACGCTCCGTCATAGTTACACATCAGAGGTAGCATCCATTGGCTGAGTAAGCAGGCGGAGTGCTAACTTGGCTGAAAGCTACGTGACTCCCAAAGATGTGAAAACGGTTTAATGCCTGCTGCAACCTCTAATCAAGCGCTTGACATCCCAGCTTAGAGCCAGATGGACCAGTATAATGCTCCAAAACCAGCAACACTGACCAGAGCTGATACGACCTTAATGTAGAGCTCAGATTAAAGGGGAATTAAGCGTGTTCTAAGTACATTTATTTTAATTCTTATAGCAATAGTAATTGTGCTGCTTTGCTTGATTTTCTTTTTTTTCCTTTTTCTTTTTCCTTGAGTATTCACAGTCATAAAGTATATTATTGTTTGTGCTCCAGACTGACATGCAGTGAAGTAACTTTGAATAATTACAGACTGTATTTAAAGACCTCCAAAATGGCCGAGTAAAAAAAGCACTGAAAAGTATTGTGGTTAATGATTTGGCAAAATCAATAGTATAAATATCAGCCCGCAGTCTGCTAAACACTTTGTTTTTATTTGCTACTGACACTGCAGCTGCTTGCTTATGCACTCACAGTCTACTGATGTAACAGCTTAAGCATGAAAAGACAGACTAGACTAAAAATAACAGCCTTTTTGTCACAAGAGCAGAGAAAAAGAGAGCAGAGCTAATGTTACCCATTAGAATTAGGCAATGACGGCGGGGACAATGACAAATATTAGGAGAAAATGGGAGGTGTTTACATGGGCAGCGATGAGTGTCAGCTTCATGACACGGACAATTCTCCAGAGGTTGATTTTTACCACAAGAAGAACCCAGAATATGGACAAAGCGTTTCATCGAATCTAGGGATTTCATTTCAATAGATAAATATGGGACAAATGACAACAAGATGACCAATTTAACACAATACAGCACAATGTATCACATTACACCACAGTGGGGAAAAAAAAAATCAACATTCAGCTGTTTATTCATGGATATCATTGTGTAAGAAAATGGGCCCGATTTTGAAAATCTTTGCTTTTCTTTTGTGTTCCTTTGTGCTTCTTGTGCTCTGGTTGACCCCGTCGAAACGAATAAATGTAAGAGGGGACACTGAAGTGTATCCAGTCCTGCTCAGACCCCCGTAGAGCCCAAAAAAAAAAAAAAGGTAGGAAGAGCCGGCACCAATGGGGTGAAACTAGGAAGTGAGCGTGGTTGGCAGTGTTGGCTCTCGCTGCTGCTATGGCAACAGCATGACAGAGCAGACTGACTCTGCAGAGGCAACGCTACATGTGCAAGCTCCCAGTACGCACATTATACAGACACACACACACACACACACACACACACACACACACATTTAAATGATTTAGCTATGTTCATGTCAGTTCAATGATAATTACATAAAAGAAACAAAGATGTGAGTATAGTGATACATTTTACAAGAACTGCTAATGCACACACACCCGCCCACAAACACTACACACAAGCAGCCACCCACGCACACGCACACATTTACATACTAGCAAGCAGAGGTGGAAAAGGTGTTTTGGTAAAAGTAGTAATAACACAATGGAATAATACTCAAATACAAGTAAAAGTCCTGCATTCATAATCCTACTTTTCGAAACGTACAGAAGCATTAACAGCAAAATATACTTCACTGTCTCACACATCATAGGATAATTGTAACTGGCGCATTCATGTGTGAGCAGCATTTTAGCAGTAGTTGATTTGGGTGGGTGTATTAATAATATTGCAACCTGTTTTTAATTCAAAATGAACTTTAAATGTCAAAAGAAATTCTACAAATGAGTATCTGTATCTCGAAAGACAAAAAAAACACAATGAAAGTTTATCTCATAAGCATTGAAAACAGGTTGAACAGATGCAAGCAGCTATTTTCCACTTTTTATAAGAACGGTTCCGTCTCAATTGCATACTAATTCTGATGAAATTTTACAGTATGCAAACACTGACCTCTACACAGGCATAAATATCCCACAATGCAATCCAGCAATGACAACAACGTTCATAACAGACAATGGCGGACATCTCTGTAATGTCAACAACACTTCAATTCAAAAGCAATTATAAGATTTCACCTTGCCAGAAGTAATCTTTTAAAAAAAAAGTCAAACTTTATGATTCTCACAAAACATAGCACGAGGTCTCATGAGGTTAGGACGGGTTACCATGGTTACGGGTCTCATGAAGTGAGGACATAAAAGTACGTTGAACGTTCCCATATTCGGTATGTACTGCATAGTATGCACATTTGGACGCAGCTAGAACAGAATGACCGAAAAGGAAACTTTCTGTTCACTAAATAACGCATAACACAAAAGAGTGAAACGTACAATATTTCCCTCTTAATTGTAGTAGAGTATAAAGTGTCATATTCAATCCAGTACGAGAGTAAATTTCCTTTGCACCACTGGAGTCATTGCTCTTCCTGAATTTCACCACAAGTGATCTCTTTTCTTCCATCTCCTCTTCATTGAAGTTTGTGCATGTGTGAAGGGTGAACTCCCCTGGGTGCCGTGACAGCCATCACTTCACGTGCAGCCGTGCTGTCACCATAGTAACCGCTGCCATAGAGACTGTCTCCCAGGAGCTGGGTGTATTTTTACTCTCTCTCTTTCTCTCTCTCATAAAACAGAACATGCTGCACTCAGTGGGCGATCGCTCCACATTTGGTGACGCTTTACATAGACTCAAATACATCAGACACCTTCACAGCACCTGAATAAGAACAGCTTCTCCGTGTCTCTCTTTCTGACTGTTTTTTTTTTTGTTGTAGAGGTGTTAATGCTGCCCTCTGCAGAACTCACCCCAGGCTTGTGCACTCTCTCACACACTGTCAAGCACGCGCACATGTGAAACACAGACTCACACACAATGCCCTTACGCATATGAACCAACGAAGTAACAGTCACACGCACACACGCAGGCTCATTTAGTTGATGGTTACTTTGAGACGGGGATGGCGAGAGAAAATGGAAGATCCTGCTTCATATCCCAGTGCTTCACATTGTCAAGCAAATCCGCTAATTGTGTGTGTGTGTGTGTGTGTGTGTGTGTGTGTGTGTGTGTGTGTGTGTATGTGGGAGGCATTTAGCGAACTAGCAGCCAGGAACAGCTTGTTCTGTTTTTTGTTTTTTTTACGTTCATTAAACCACCACTTACAGCACTTACCTGAACCAGCACACGCGTACAAACACACAGTTAATTGTATCAATTTGTTCCAATAATTTGTTCTGTGTTCTTATCTTTATTAGCTGCTTAAACTATAAAACCAATGTACTCAGGCAACAAATGTGTAGTAGTATCTGGCCAATAATCCCCTGTACCCACGTCTCCTGTTCATGGTCACACCCTGGGCAGGCCTGCAGTCTCACACTCACACCGATGGGCGATAGTCACCAGTTCACCGAACATGCATGTCTGGACTAAAGCGGCCACGGTTGGTCCGTTAATTGATTAGTAGATTGAAAATAAAGCTTCATCTATTTTGGTATCAATTAAATGGAAAAAAAACAAACAAACAACCACAAGCCAAGTGCCATATAATTCCATTATATATACGAGAGAAGGCAGACATCTCATCTGCCGATTCCTCGAAAACGATGCAACTCACACCAAAAATATCTAGATTGATATATAGCCACACAGGTGGAAGGAAAAGTGTGTGTTTTAATATTGTTTTTGCTGGGAATCTCTCTTTTATAAGTCCCTTACCTTCAAGATCACGTAAATAAACATGGCATAAAGTCACATAAATTGTTTGCTTATTTGTACAATATTTGGTGACAAGCAAGAAGTGCTTGTTATATACGTATATATGTTCTCCTTGTCCCCAGCTGCTATGTCTATTTCTGTGTAAGTTAATTTAGTTGTATGTGCACACGTACTTGGCAAATAAATCTGATTGTAACTCTAATTCTGAAGTGGTGGAGCCCATGCCATGCAGCAGTTCAACAGCAACCTAGTGATTTAAGGGAGCAGTAATATCTATTTACTAACTTTTGTCATTCAAGGATATCGTGTAACCGGTTTCTCAGTGGAAAACATCCCTGCCATAAGTGTCTCTTGATCGAAGGTAAGAACCATGGCCACACCCCCCACCATACACCTCCAACCTTTTCTCAAAGACTTTCTGCAGCGGTGTAAAGCTCGGTTTATTCTTGCAGTAGTGACGTCAATGCGAACGCCAGAAAATTACGCCATCACGGCTAGCGTGTCGAGTGCGAAGGCTCTGCAATTTGTCACCGCACTCGTTTGTGCACCTCCACCACCTGAATTTTTCAAACTAGCACCTGCTGACAATTAGCTCACTGATAAAAGCCCTGTTAACATGTCTGAGGATTTTATAAATGCTTCAGAAACAGGAAGTCTTATAAATCTACATTTGAGTATGCAATCAAATCGTTTTAAAGGATATTCAACCGTTATTTCTTGACAATACATTCAATACTTGACGTGTTTCTTTACAGGGCTTGTATAAAGGCAATGAAGTAGCACGTGAATATGCGATATGTGTTTACAGTTGATTAAAATTCCTCCTCTGCATTGTGGAGGTTGGTTTATGGCGCTTTGACCGATAACGCTCATTGACTTCGAGTGTATTTTGTTTGTACGCCCTCTGGCATTTCAGGGAATACGGCGACGAGCAGCGCGATGAGCATAATAGCCTCTGTGCGTACTCAAAGACAGGGCCTCACGCGAGTATAAACAAAGCCTAGCAATGTCATTTAACGTGCACCTATGCTACCGAGGGAATTACTCACAAAATGAAGAGATATCACTGTCAGGAAAATGTAACCAAATACCATTTTAAAGTATTTAAACAAATGACCAATGCTTTCTTTTTCCTGGTGAGAACAAAGTATCAAGGAAACCGCACAACTCTCAATGAATCATGGTCCGGGGCATTTTCACACTCGCTGCCAGTCCGATCTGTCTGCTATAGTGGCTCCAGGTGGCACGTCTGTAAAACTCAATGACCCTTACATCACTGACACTAAAAATAACAATCAACTGCAAAACACAGAGCAGCTGACAATTCACCTGCACCCAAAATGTGGGAATCAATTCTGCTTAGATGCACGAATGAACAAATCCACCGTATGAGTCAAACCAGTGTTACCTAAAAACTGAGTCTCCAGTGCCCCAATGACCTGAAAAAATAAATGTTTACCGCTTTCACTCTGTACTGGAAAGTTAAGAACCTGACTGCACTAAGTGACAAATCCCAACAAATGACAGACAGAAAGTTAGACAGACAAACAGTGAGATGTATAAATAGAATGCAATAAAGACAAATAAACAAGCAGTCAGGCAGAGAGGCAGCGTCACAGAGAGTCGTGCTGACAGAGACGAACATATCTGCGTTATTGCAGATATGATTTCTTTGGAACATACAGTCCAGTGTTTACATCTGGCAGCTAATGAGAGTATTCCTGAAAGGATACATGTATTTATCAATTAGCTTATTGAAAACCTTTGCTCTGTTTGGGACTGTCAAAAGACTCCAGGAGGCTTCCCACTGAAAATATTAGGCAAGTGGCTGTGACAGTAGAACAGGTAGATTTTTTTTCTTAAAATATTATGACTTTATTCTCATTACATAACAACTTTATTCTTGTAATATTCATTTTTCTCAAAATATTACGAACATGGAAATGTGGGATGTGTTTTTTAAAGTTTTGAAACACATATGGGCTATTAAAGTCCAGGGGTTTATGACTGGATTCAAATTAATTAATTTAATATGTTAAGTACAATTAATTGTACTTCTGTACTTTTACTCAAGTAGGATTTTGAATGCAGGACATTTAATTACAATGGAGTAGTTTTACATTAATGCAATGGTAGACCTACTGAAGTAAAGGATCTGAATACTTCTTCAATCATTGAGTACCAAAGGTCGTGCCTTTACTTTGAAAAAAAAAAAATGGCCAAAACAAACAAAACCATAGTATCAGTTATAAAACATTGGAATTACCCGTTAAATATCAGTGGAACGATAAAACTGCATTACGTGTCAATGTTAAGTTATGCCTTTATCAACACAGTCAACTGGCTGTTCACAAACATTTTCAAACCGACTTATTTGGTTTTTCATCTATATTTATATATTTATTTGGCTCTTCCCTCTTCCAACTGTTCCTCAGTATCTGCAAAGCTCACAGAGGAGATACTTTATTTGAGCCTCTACTCTCCTTCTGTCGTCTCTCTCTCCCACTCTCTCTCCACCCCCCCCCCCCTCACCCGTCTCTCCCTTTCTCTCTCCTGTTTCCAGGCCAGCCTTATCTTTTTTTTCTCCTCTCTGTTCTTCCAGGGTTGTGCTCAGTGGCCCAGATCTGCCTGAGACGCCCCGGCACATCTCCTCGTTCTGTCTTCTCTCTCTTCTTTTTCAGGCTTCTCTCTCTCTCAACACTCTTGCTCCGTCTGTCTCTGTGTTTAACTTTTTTCTCGTCCTCCATCCCAACCCCTACCAAGAGACAGAAAGGGAAGCCATCTTAAATCTAGCACTTTTTTCCTCCTCTCTACGGGAGCGTTTCGATCTAAATCCATTTTTAAATTCTCGGAGGGGATTCATTGGAAAGATGAAGTTATCATCTTTTGTTTGAGAACGAGGAATTCTCAGCAGATTGTGTGGTCTGGTCTTAATCATCAGAGAAAAAGTAAACAACAACTTTACTTGCCATTTTGCTAAACTAAAAAGTTATTTTCACATTGTCCAAACTCCTTCATCAAGCACATGACAGACACGTTCATATCTTCACGGTGACCTCGTTAGTGCTGTTCAATCATACATTGGAGGTCTGCAATCTAAAACTAAAATATGGACATTACTTGTATTACTATTAGCAAATGTTGCTATGTTACTGATAAGTATATTTTTTATTATAATGCATACATGTCCAACTTGCCAGCTCACCAGCTAGTTTAGTGGTGTTTTGGTTATTGGTGGAGAAAATAAATGCTAAAACCGAATAAGAGAGCACTTTAGATGTTTCTATTGCACCGCGAGCCCTATTGACATAGTTCCACATGTAAGAAAATAAAAGAAATAAATTAACTAATCCTCGTGTTATTAATCTGTTTCTGTTATAGTCCCAACTAGGACAAACTGTCCAATATAAAGTCTCAAATTTATGATTTGTTCTGTACACGAGGCTGAGCAAATAAATGTTTGTCCGTCGGCCACCGCAGTACTTGTATCACAAATCACCGGCTATTCTTATAAGTGTAGTCAGGGGTGCTGATCTTCAGAGGTGACTGAGACAAATAATCCACATAAAAAGACTGAAAAACACACTTAAAGATATTTTAGCTGTTTCCACCAGTATCTTCAGCATCATGCAGAAAAAAGATTAAGGTTTCGTGTGAAGGTAAATTACACTTTACAACACATACACCCTCTTAAGTATATCTGTTGATCACACAAGCACCATCTGAGGAAGACAAAGTTGGCAATGAAAATAATTCACTGTGTTCATGTGTAGTTTTAATGACAATACATGATCATCACATGAAAGGGAATTGGGATTGCTATGATGACTAATCTGAAACAGAGAGGACAGAAAACAAAGGCCTTTAAATTTACTCTTGATGTCAATGTCATTCTGTAAGAGTGTTTGTGTGAGCATGAATGTGTCTGTTTGTGTGTTATTTAGTGAGTTAAGGTCACCTTGCGGTACTGGCGAGCCAGCTGCTTGTCCAACGCTCAGAGCCCCGAGGAGAGAAAAGCAATAGAAGACACACATATCTACTCTAACAGTGTCATGTCTTACAGATTTTGACCTAGAAGCTTTGAACTATTCATAGATCATACTAAGAACAGAGCGACTCTTGTTTTTAAAGGTTTCAGGTTAAGTTGAAAGGCTTGAAAGATACATTTGGAGGACTGAATATGAAACCTTTGTCCTCGAGGTACAACATACCTCATGTAGAGTACAGACTGATGCACATCACTTTACGATGTCGACCATGTTTAACTCTCCGGTCCAGATAGCACATGGGCTTTAAACCAGCGGATTTCCAACGTGACTTATGACTCAGCGTTGTACTTTTATTGTGAATTACTTGATAGTTTCACTACTTCAGGCCTCTAAAAAGAATTCAAATGAAAAAATCTGAAAAGGGAACATCGCTCTTAGGTCCAACCTGTGACACCGACATATTTTTAGCAGACAAATGCCGACTGTATTTACCCATCTGGCAGACACAGAACAACATTAGCATTCATTCAAATGTGTGACTTTGTGTTACTGTTCATTCAAGTTCAATATTCACTCTCTTTTAGCTCCTGTTTTAGTCTCCTGGGGGAGAATGCTCCAATATCTTCACCAGCTACAGTCTGTCTGTTGTTTGGTGCTGGGCAGGCAGCTAACAGTGGGGGTTTAAAAAAACATAACTTAGTCATGGTTTTAATCCTAAACCAAGGCTGAACCCTATACTTAAAGTCCAGTTTCCTTCCCTTGCAGCGTGATGAATACAGAACACACAGCGTCCTGATTGCAATAGAACGGTTCACCTTCACCTGAAAAACTCTCTCTGTACACACTGTGAGACCTGCTGCTATCTGGAACAACCTCTCTATCTTTCTGTCATCCCTCTCTCTCTCTCTCTCTCTCTCTCTCTCTCTCTCTCTCGCCCTGGCGAGGAGTCAATCTCTCTTTTTTACTGCCAGCTGATAGCTGTGCATGACAGTCTGGATCTCTATTCATGCGTTTGCTCCATCTATCACCTGCTGCTGCCTCTGTCATCCCTCCATCGTCTCCTCCCTTCTTCTTCGTCCCCTCTCTGCCTCTTTTCTAAATGAAAACAGATAAGATGCCGTGGCTGTTCATCTCTGCATTGATATCTTTCACCTCATGCCCTTGTCCTCAGAGGCGTGTGCTTGAGGTCACTCCAACGCTGAAGCGCACTATCTGCTGCAGGAATTGAACCTGTGAGGTAACAACACAGCCTCTCCTGAAGCAACCTCCGCCCGCTAGTTTGCAGGGTTTTCAAATGTTTTTTCCTCTGACTGCACGACGGCCTCCATTTGCATAAACACCCTTTAGTAAGTTTTTATCCCTAAAGCCTTTCCTAACAGTCCGTGGAAATTGCAGTGTGAGCAGTTGCCATGGTAACCGGGGACTCAATTGCCCAAAATTACCATAAAACACTAATTAAAAAGGCCTGGCTAAGAGCACCATTTTGACAGCTTTATGCAGCGCTGCTGAACCAGTCCCTCAGGTGAGGAAAATGGACTGGGGATGGAAATCATTTCAACAGCCACTGCAAAACATTTTGTAATTCTGTGGACTGACAACTTAGTGAGTCCTAGGTGTAAAATGTGTGTGGTAAAATATGTCAGCTGAGTAGTTGTGATGTGTCAGGTTTTGGGCTTTGTGTACTGGAAGATTTTAATGACTCAATTTGTTGATGTAAGAGTACACAAGCTGCACAGCTACCAGCATACCGGCAGTATTGCATACATTGATGGCCATAGCCCACACTTAACCTTGCATATGAAGAGAAGTGGTAGTAAAAGTGCAGTAGCTGGGATGTGCTGATCTAAACAGCAAATGTCAGAGAATTGCTGTTTCTGGAGTATTGACGGGATATGGGACAAGCAGTGGGTGTCCTGGTGGCTTAGGGGATTAAAATGCTGACCATTTACTCTCAACATGGGGTCCTGTTGAGGACCTTTGCTGCATGTCATGTCTCTTCTCACTGCACATTGTCAGTCATCTCTCAACCATCACTATCAAATGGCAAAAATGCCTGAAAAAAAATGAGAAAAGTATAAACAAATAGGACAATGGCGTATCCTGATAAGTTGATGTGTGTCAACCTGTAAAGTCACATGTCTGTTGCCCTTTTGGCCCCACCTGTTTTTCATTTCTTGTCCTGGTTAAAATGTCTTCTTTTCAAGTTTGATGTAGTTGATATATCCACTGCTGATATAATGGCAGAGGATATTGCTCCCTAACAGGAGATCTTATTGACATGGGAAGGCCTTTGAATTATTCTCATTTTTTACCACCATTCTGATGCTGCTAGATATATGGGCCCGGCTAACCTGACTAGCATGGTTTAGCTGACACCTTGCACAGTAAGTATTAATCTTCACTCCTCCTCGTCCATGAAAAACACTGATTCACCTGAAGGGCAGTCACAGCTACACCACTTGTCTGATGTTGATGAATGTTGGAAAGTTGGAGAGGTGATGCATCATCATCATCATCACCATCATCATCATCACCATCATCATCATCATCATCATCATCATCATCATCATCATCATCATCATCATAACAATCTTTTCACCTCCATATCAGCAGCGCCAACAGACCACAGACACCTTTCCTGTCTGGACTGAGAGACGGTAGGAGACCAGTGGGAGCGAGGAGGCAGCTCCATGACAACACACTGGTGTTAAGCCCACTAGTCACGACACAAAAGGCGCTCTGGAAAATGTTTAAACACGATGCCATCGCCACGGCGACGTGGGCATCACAAGGCAAATTCAGGCCAGTCAGTCAAGGGTGAGACACTTCACTCCCACATACCTGGGCACCGTCGAACTTCACCATCACGATTCAGAGCGCTTTAAAAAAGGAACACAAATCACGCATTGTCTTTGTAGAACAATTTGTCAAACTTATGAGGAATGAAGTTTTTGTTACCGCAGGAACAATTAACTCTGAATCGTCACACTTTAGTTGCAAATATTCTCGTAATCAAAAAGGAGCAATACGTCTCATAACCACAAATGCACTGTGAAACTGTCTGTACTTGCTGTGTGTCACTCCCCCACCCTTCTACCTCTCTCTGTTTCTGTCTTCCTCTCTCGAATGGCTTAAGCTTCCTTATATGTGGTTCAGACTTTTTAACCAACTACCTCAATGGAGAATTACATGCCAATGAGGGGTAACTTAAACCTAAATGATAAAAAAAGATAAAATAGTCATTGTGATGACTTTTCCAGAGTTGTACAATTCTATCTCACAGTATTCATAAACCCTGGGGTATTGCTATGGTATCTGATAAGCCTTCAAGCTTTTGTGAAACTAAATATTTCAGATAAAAGCTCCCAATCTATTATGAAACAATTTAAACCAAAATGTATCCTCATGCTTCCATCTGTCTGTCCATCCATACATAATCCATTTCTATGCCAATCTTTATCCCATCCCATTCAGTGCCACTGTACAAATAATAACAGGGTATCCTAGTTTAGACCAACAAAAACCAACAAACAATTCAATAGAAATTTGCATTTATCAGCTAACGTTAAAATATTCTATAACAGTGGTTCCCAACCTAGGGGTTGTGACCCCTAAAAAGGGACACAAGATGAACCTGAGACGTTGTGAGATGAATACTAGTAAAAATATATAAAGCCAAAAAGGTTTTGCCATTTGTGTAAAGAAAGTACATAGTTCAAAGACATGAGATCCCTGACTGAAAACTATCTAGTGTACGGTAGGTGAACAGTCAACAGGCAGAATGCGCCCATGCAGACTGCATGTTCAAGGCAGCAGGACAGGCTGCCATGCTTCAGCTGCCATGCAGGCAGTAAAATGGACACCTATAGAGCCCATAAGACCTGTGGGGGCTGGCCTACATATACTGATGAGATATAGTATATATCGGCCCAATCCCAATCTCCACACTCACGGACTTTAAGGCGTGAGGGTTTAGTTCTGTCCCACTGTCAAATCGTCTAGTGTTTGAGTCTCTCGCAGACACTTTAAGCCTTTCATGAACCCTTTCCGTAAGTCTGCATTTCTGCAGACTTTGCCTGAGGGAATTACCCACAACTCATATCAATGTGACGTTAAACACAGGGTTACCAGTGGAAGCATGGAGACGTAAAAAAAAAAAAAAAAAAAGGTAAACAAAGAGGACGGTACATGGGTGTTCAGCCTGGCAAATTACATTTACTCAAAATCATTAAGGAATAAAGATGGAAGATAAAAACACATAAAATCAGAGGAATGGAATCAGAGATTATATTACACAGATTTCTTCATCAAACATTTAATTTAGTCACTGAAGCTGTTTGACTAAAAAAGAGTAAATGGATTATTTCAAATTACCTTTCATCTTGGGAGGAAAGAGCCTGGAAGATGTTCAAATCGGGGAGTAAAAAGTATAAAATAAATACCCACAGTTGTACATCATATTTTTTGACGTCGTCATTAGAACGGGATATGTTGCAGCAAAGTGCTGTCCCATTGGTAATTACATAATTTCATGCTCTTCCAGCCTCTCACGCTCAACCATTTACCAAATGACGTCAGTAAGTCCCTGAGGGTTCAGGGTTTAAGGCCTTATGGGGACACTGGGACTGGGCCATACGCTACTCTACGGACCCAAAGTCAACAAGAAGTGGAAAGTAGGCAATAAAGAAGGAGACGAAAGAGTGGAGAGGAAGAGGAAGTCAATGATGCGTTAAGCAGTGATGCTTTGGACACACACACACACACACACGCATATATAGTCACATGCTACACTACGTGCTCATGGATGGACACACACACACACGGACACACACACGGACACTCAGTGACACAGTATGTTGCACACGCACCGGTCTAATGGTCTCACATGTTGTGGAGTGGTCTATTAACATTCTGCACACATCGATGCCTACAGTGAGCTGCGGGACTTTGCTCTCAAACGTAAAGAGAAAACACTGTCAAACAAAATTACCGCACCACATCTCATCCCGGAGACGAACTCACGAAAGGAAGAGAATCATCAAATGGAGCATCATTCAGATAGTGTTTACTGAGAGAAAATGAGGCTCATCTTGTCGTGTCTCACAGCGCTTTCACATTGTAGGCTTTCTGTTCGTAATATCATAGTAATGACTGTTTGACCGGCTGTACTAAACTCTAAGCCAAAAAGCGGCGTGTGGTGCCAAAACTATCATTAAAATGTTATGTATCACAAAGCATTATCTTCTTTTCTCTAAAATAACAATAAACCCTTTTGACATTAAAACGTAACAATAGAAAAATCTCTGGCAGACACTCAAAGCAAGAAAAGCACAGGTGGGACTAATAACTTTAATGATGGCTCTGTTCCATTAATGTTATTAGTCACACCTGAGGGTTTCCTGTTATGACAAATTAAAATGTACACTGCGAACAAGGTCCATTATTACTGTTTACTTTTGGGTGAGGCATTTCTTCTTCTTTCTTTCGGGGAGAAATAAGTGGTTTGAGGAGTTCCTTGCTGTCAAATCATTCATTACTGAATGCTAGTAAAGAGAGGGTGGCAAATAAATGTCCTTCCTCTGAGCATAAAAGGAAGTGGCATCGTGCCAAATCACCATTTCGTCTTCTGGTGCTGCTGGTTCGGGCAAAGCAGATAACCCCACTCTCACTCCTCGTTTTATACTAAGCAGTGGTGGACTACCACTGTCAGCTAGACAAAATCCATATGGATGCAATTTTAAAGAATCAAAATGCAAAAAAAAAAAAAAAACATAATCCACAGCCGTAATCAGTATTGTCTGGGTATTAAAGCCTGGAATATCTTATTCCTCCGTGCCATAGTTGTCCAAAACAAATATTAAAAACACATCAACGAGCCACATTGTTGCAATTGTTACACACACAGTTTATTTTCAGTCGACCCCACATACACCGTCCTGCTGATGTAAATACTCACTAGTGCACCCAATATGCAGCTGAAAATAATCCCCAATGAGTAACGTTTGCTCCAAACTCCGGCTTGTTTTTGAAAGTTATCGATGCATGCAAACTCCACACAGACGGTGTGAAGTTTACATGCCCCCCCCCCCACCCCCCCCCCCCATGTCAGCGTGGGGGCTCTCCGGGTTCTCAGGCTTCCTCCCACAGTCCAAAAACGTGCAGCTTATTTAAATTGATCCAGATCATCACCATTCTCTTCATCTCATCACCACCACCACTAGTGTCTACAGCCAAGAAGGGGCTTTCCTATGCTACTTATGACTTCATCGCCTCCTGAAAAAAAATGACGTCACGATGGGGTCACATTATTGTCCTTTGTGCACATGTCAATAAAACATTTTGTTAAGAGAATAAATTCTCTCCTGATTAAAATAAAGTAATTAAATCAGCTCCACTTTTACCAGCTGTGACATGAAAGTGATGTACACATTAATGCATCAATAATTACTGTACAACCCAATAATATAATATAACATTATTCTAAAATGGGCCATTCTGCATAACTTACTTAAGTACTTTTACTTTTGGTACTTTAAGTATATTTTGATGCTAATACTTTTGTACTTTTACTTTACTTAGGTTTTGAATGCGGCACTTTTACATGTAACAAAGTATTTCTAAACTGTGCTATTGCTACGTTTACTTAAGTAACAGATTTGAGTGCTTATTTTACCACTGCCATTAATAAATGTTTATGTTTCCAGTAGGAGCGAATGGGCCGGGACTGAGAGCCACATGGCCTCTGAACAGACGGTTGTAATGTTTTTTGGTCTTGTCCAGGGATTTGGTGACTAACAAAAAGTTTGAAAAATGCCAGACTTCCCCTTTAAGGAAGAACGCAAACACATAAACAAAGAGAGATGGTGACTGCAGAGGAAAAAGCTGTCTTATTGAGATGATGAAATGGCGAAGAGCAACGAACCCCAGCTTACATTGAGACAAGCCATCTCTCACGTCTCTTCCCGTCTGATAGCCAATGACAGCTGAGGCGAGACAGACTAAGCAGGACAGGAGGCAGATGCTGTGGATTTAGAGCGATTACTCTCCCGCTCTCAACCCATTCTTCTTCACTGCCTGTATTTGTCTCTCTGTTCACTCTGCTCTTCTGCTTTTTTAAAGGTTTCTCGAATTATTCCAAAATGATAAGGAAAACTGAGGATGCTACTAATTCTAAACACATGTGCATTAGGGTAACCCTAACCCTAACCCTAACCCTCTGTGTTTCTGCTTTTTTTTCTTTTCATCTCATCGGTGCTCTTTCATTTATGGAGGCTGTGGCTATTTCTGCTACAATAACATGGGCATTATTAATAGACTCAATAGCTTCAAATTACCTCCACGATAAAAGCTGTGACGGATGAGAGGATCTTAAAGACTCTAACAGAGGCCCTAGGGTCGCTCTCTGTCTCCCGTATTCAGAATCGTTGAAGGAAGACCTCAGACCAGAAGCCTTTGTCTCATTAAGAGGAGACTGGGTCGCCCACGGCAACACGTGGACCAACCAGCAAAGGATGCAGGCAGACCTGTGACATGGTCACACTTTACATCCCATTTCCAGGAATCACTGGATCAGTTCCGACTTGGCACATGTTTTGGGAAAGCCAAAAAACGAGAAAGGGGATAACTCGCTTTGTTTCAATGCTGTCTATGGGCTCATTTTAGAGCTTTGATATGAGTTATTTTTGTTTAACATCTACTTTGACAGAGCTTGTGGTTTCCATCGAAGAGAAAGCTGTAATAAGAACACAACTATTAATCAAAGCTGAGTGAGGTACCCTGGTAATGATGTATGACTGCACTGGAGACAGTGCACATTTCTCAGAAAGGTGTCATGCACGTCTGAAAGCAGACGCAGATAAGTTTTGCGCTTCAACCCAAAAATCCTTCCAGTGATGTTCCGGCTATTTAACCAATAAAGGTTGTTTAGATGTTCCGCAAATCTATGCGTTAAAGACTTCTTGTTCGGGAGACTTGATGTCCTGCAAAATGTTGTCTTGAGTGCATGCATGTTGCATGACTTTCTTTGAATGAACTTCCTGTCACTATGAACTATAAACCACTGCCTTTAGTGAAATGTTGGTGAAAAAGTAGAAAATAGATTTCCCAACCTATAAGATCATAGGCTACATGCACTCTACTTGGAGTGCCATCCATATCCACACACAGTACAGTACATACTGACAACAGAATAAGATGCCCGAACTAGAGACATATGAGAATTTCATTTCTCTCTGAGTGGGGCAATAAAAATGGGGGGTCATGGGTAGAAAGAGAAACCGTGTCCTGGAGGCCAGTTCCCACCAGATTTAAACAGAGCAAGCAAGAAACATGGAGGTAAATAAAACTGCACACACATACACACACACACACACACACACAAACCTTGCAGATTCAGCAGAAACACTGGGTCACACTGTGCGACACATTGGACAAGTGTGAAAGACTCAGCTATCCACACATACACCCACACACACACACACACCCACACACTGAGCCTATCGCACAGTGTTAAACACCTTGCTACAGTCCTGCCAGGTTGTTTAACAACTGCATGGTTACCTATGGTTTCTGCCAAACTGTTAATGTGTCCATTATCAACATACAAGTGAATAAATAAATATGCTACCGCCACATCATGTGAATCCCAGCAGCGGCTCCTTTTATTTTCTATATCAAACAGCAGTGAGCCACATATGTTGCCATGCTGTCCCCTGAAGAGCTGCATTATCTCAAAAATGGAGCCCTAACTTGGCACACATAGCTACAATATCCTTGCCTGACTTTCTCCTTGTCGGTGACAGGTCATTGTTGGTGTTCTTGTAGCTGTCACGATGGATAAGGAAAGACTTTTTGTGTGACAGAGAAATACAAGGAGCTCTGTGAACTGTCCCGTCACTGTGTCATAAAAAAGATGCCCGCTGAGCAACAGCTGTGGACACTGGATCTTGAAGTAAAGCCTGAGGAATCACATGACACTGCTGCAATGGGCATTTCAAACTTTAGGGTACAACTTTGGCTCACAACCACTCAATACAAAGCGGGAAAAAAAATGATATTATAAGAACGATGACAATGTAGGAGAGTTGCAAGACTTCTAAACAATGCTGCATAAATAACGGTTTGTATTCTAGTTCAAATTTAAATTAAACTTTAGGTTTAACTATGACGCAAAATATGAGCAATTAATCAATTAAAATGCAATGCAAACTGTTCAAATTAATACAACAAATAGGGCTGCACTTATAATTAACATTTTCGTTATCGATTTATTTATTTTCTTCATTTATTAATTGACTGATCATTTTGGTTATAAAATGTCAGAAAATGTACAATATGTTCCCAGAAGAGGATATCTTCAAAAGTCTTTTTTTAATCAGACCAACAACAACAAAAAGTTACTAAAACATTCACTGAAACCTGAAACCTCTCAATTATCGATACCCATTATTGGATATGGGTATGCTCTGATGGAGGGGTGTTGGACCGAAAGCTTAATTAAGGGTATAGATCTAACGCCCGGCACTTGACGGATATCGTGGAACTGCTGCGGCTCGCAAACGTGGGTTGCTGCTGCGCTCCTGCCCTTTCTTTCTCCACAGATGCCTTTCACAATGGTCATTTCATTTGATGATGAATATCATTTATATTTATGTTAGACATTAAATAGTTAAGAAGCGTATTCTCATTTGTAAATGATAATAATAATGTTCCACAGTTAAAAGCTGGTACTCTCTTAAGTTATGGAGCTGTGCAAGTCACTGCATTTTCTACAACACTATGCTGAAAATATCTCAGGAATAAAAAAGCCTGGTGCGTTACCAAATGAAGGGGTCCTGTCCACAGAAAAACTTTTCTAAAGGGCTTTTGAAATGGGAAAAGGAAGTGTCTAGTTAAAAATAAATGGCAACCTTTTCATGTCTGTGACATATTCTACAGATATATACATTGAAACTACAGTACGTTGTCAAATAGAATTTTTTTTTTTTCGTTGTCATAGAAATAGCACTGTTAGCATTGGATGATGAAAAATACACCCAGATTCCTTCTCCTGTTCGACTGTACAGGGCTGTCCAGAGTCTCTTATTCGAGCCAAAGAATTATGTCACCCTGGAGAGAAAAATGTCCATGATGCAACCATGGCAACACTGTCACGGAGACTGGAGAAGGGACAGAACGGATGCTCTCACATGAATCTGTCCTCGCAGGGAAAAAAAAAATCACTTTAAACCGTCTAAATGAACAAAATGGATGAGATGAATTCATCCTGTGAGAGAGCAGTTTGCAACAGTTCCATGCAGCCTGTGTGAACCTACAGTACAGTACGTACCGTGACCAAGAGGATAATGTTTCTGTCTGTTCCTCCTCCCTCCTCTCCTCTCTGCTTCTCTAAAAAAAAAAAAAAATCCTGCAAAGGTTCCCTAACATGGATTTGGTGGTTTTAGAAAATGCATAAAAATTGCATGACATTGTACGTGTGTAGTTTCTGCTTAAACACACGGCGCACTGCTTCAAGTCCATAATCCAAAATCGGTCAAAGATTGCAGTCGCCGTAGGCTTTAAAGGTGGCTGTAAAATGTTTGCAGCTTTGGTCAGTTTGAACTCAAGTTACAAAGGACTTATGACAGAATAGAATATCACAGTGTTTTCTCAGAAGAACATTTTGAAAGTTGGAAAGTGGGCTATAGTTTTCATTATCGATTAATCTGAGCATAATGTTCTTGAATGTTGAATCAGAAAATACTGAAAATTACCATAAAAATGCTCAAGTAGATGCCTTGAAATACCTTCTTTAGTCCAGCCACAGGTCAAAAACCCAAATATATTCAGTTTATGATGACATAAAACAGAAAAAAAGGCAGAAAATCTTAATATCGGAAAAGATGGAATTACATCATTTTTTTAATGTAATGCTTAAGTTAATCAGCCAATTGTTGCAGCATATATTCTTCCCACTGTCCATCCATAAGTTCACAATGTGCCAAACAATCAACGTTTTGTGAAAATATCCTCGATTCTCGAGTTTTGCTTCCTTGGTGAGCTGTCTCACTCTCTGAAGCTCCAAAGAGCATTTCTTGGTCACATTTTGGCAAAGATGCGACTGTCAAAGACTGTTTTCTGTGGCTTCATTAATCCAACTAGACTCGTCAGCACCAACGTATCACAACCACAGCCACCACAGTCCTCATCACCCCCACCCCCCTGGTAACATCACAATTCATCCTCATCATCAGAACACACACACACTGCAGAGGAACTGGTATCTCTGTCCCCCTACCCTCACTGGGTCTCTTTCCCTCGGCCCGTCACCATGGCGATGGGAGCCGGTTCCATGGCTACAGTCACTAGGCAACCAGCAGCATCAGCAGCAGCAGCAGGAGCAGCAGTGTCCTGTCAGAGCTACAGCGGAGCAGCGCAGAGAGCTGCCTGCAAGTTTGCTCTTTGAAGAGGAAATATTAATGCGTTTATCGTGTCTTGCATCTGAAGCCTCTTACACTCGACACGAGAGGTGCTGACTGCAATTTAGACATAAGACATAAGAGGACTTAGACGAGTGAGTACAGCTAGACTAAAATGGGTACAGTATGTGTGTAAAAGAATATACGTATACATAAACTTTATAACTGCAGTACTTTCACCATCATTACTGTCTCACATATGGACTCTGCTTCTCTGTCTTAATCTCACTGTATCTCACATAAAAGAGATCAACCAAAGACATGACAGTCCAAAACCCCAAAATATATGTTTTATGTCCCAGAGATCCTCCTGTTTGAAGAAATTACTTTAACAATTAATCAATCATCAACATGGATGCCGATTTATTTTCTGTCGATTGACTGATCAATCAGTGGACTAACTACACTGCTAATAACACTTCTTAAATACCACAAATACTTATAACAAGTGCAGCAGGGTGGAAGACGGAGCTCAGTGTCTTTCATTACAAGTCCTGCATTCAAACTCAGAAGTACAGAAGTATAATCAGCAAATGTACTTAAAGTATAGAGTAAAATCAATGGATCAAATGCTGTCATGTATAGGATTTTATATTTTATATTCATATGTTTTTATATAAAGACATTGCTGTAAAAGATGAACTCTTAGAAACCTTTTTTTTCCAGTGCATCAAGAATATTTCAACCAGTTATTTACTGAAACCAACTTATTTAAAATATGATCAAGGCATGAGTGTCTGTATATTGAATCAAGAGAGAACAAAGCGCCATTGCTGCTCTAAAATTATGAAAAAGTTTCTAAAAATCTTGAAACAAGTGGAAGGCAGTAAAACCTTAGGGACTCAATTTCAGACTGAAATAACTTGATAAGAGGGATATTTTAACCACAGATGATTGCAATGTGGTGGAGTAGACGTTTGAAGTAGCACACAATGAAAATAACTAAATAAAGTACCTCAAAACTGTACAGTGCTTGAGTAAATGTACCTGGTTGCATTGCCACTGGAGAACACTTCTACCAGGTAATTCAATACTTTTTTTAAAAGGTTGGTGGAGAGCAAAGTCTGAGTATCAATTTAGAGTCTCCAAAAAGTAACTGGCGAGTCGGCCATGTCTATAAGTCAACAGAGGGCATACGGTTACTGGCTGTACACATTTTGGAAAATGAGGCAGATTACTCTGAAATATGATATGTTGTACACACAGACTACAACCTGGACCTCTGGGCTCCTTGATGCCAAAGAAAGAGACCAAAACTTGTAACGCATCACGGCCTGTTCGTAAAATGATACAAAATAAGGCTATTAGCAGTGGCTGCAAACCCCTGCTCATCTTATTGGCAACACAGACAGAGAAGCTTTGAAATAGGTTGCATTGAAGATTGTGATTAAATATTCCCTTTGATTAGAAGAAGCCCTTTTTTGCATGTTGCTTCAGTGCCCCGGCTGCAAGTCGGAAAGACACTCGGTATGTGTGCTGTTTAGTGATAAGGCCGGGTGAAAAAAAATTACAGCACATAAGTACAAAAATTATGATCCACACAATAAACGTGTTGAACCTTGTACAGGTGTATAACAGCAGCAATAAAGCATTTAGCCGAATGGTTAACAAGCCGTTGTCATTACAAGCGTGACTGAGACAGCTAAATAATGGGCAAGATAGGCTAATAAGCTACAATACCTCAGGCTGCTGGATTTAACAGGTGTGTGTGTGTGTGTGTGTGTGCGTGCGTGTGTGCGTGTGTGATAATGTCTTATATGAAAGCATGAAGCTATCATAGCAGAACGGCTGGGGGCTACATGTCAAGATAGGAGGGTAAATGACACTGCACCGTATATCATCCTTACATACACACACATACACACATACACACACACACACACACACACACACACACACTCCCCGCGCTCTCTCTCTCTCTCTTCCTGCAGTCATGGCTGTTTCATTAGCTCATCACAGAGCTTGAGAGGCCCGTAGCTGAAGGTCTATGAAATTATGTAGGGACCAATTTATTATAGAAATAAAAGTGAGGGGAAAAAAAAAATCTAAATGACTATATAGCCTACAGTCTGCAGTGAAAGGAGTTGTTGCAAATATTAAATAATGTCATTATTTGTCGCATGATACCAGCCTAATTAAACATTTATGGTTCAGGAGAAAATCATGTGTGAAATCTATATGATATGTTAGATAATGAGGTCAGGATGGTGAACCACAGATTCCTTACATGTCGATATTAATTAGATTATTCTTTGAGGGATCATTAACACAGACTGAATGACGAATACTGCAGCAGGTAGACTCAATCTGGTTGCCTTACGTTGTAGAGTAGAGTAGTTATCCATCTGGCAAGCTGCTGGTGGCGGATCCGGTTTTTTTTTTTTTTTTCTTCTTCTTCTTCTTTTTTCTTTTTTTTCTTCTTAAATCACTCTGCTTTCCCCCGTGGAGACCGCAGCACCGGACAGGATCAGTCTACCGGGGCGAACCGAGCCGGTGTGAAACCAGAGCAGGTACCCGCGCGACCAGCCGCATCTTTAGTAACCCCGAGGCCAGAAAACGGAGGAGGTGAGCACATCAACCCGGGCAGCGAGACTCATGTCACAGATCGCTCGGTGTACGGTTTAAATCCAAGTCGGTTCCACAACGTTCTCAGTCAGATCTCCTCGCTGGGTTTCGTTGCAAGATGCCTCGCTCCGCCTCCATGTAGAGATAAAAAAAAAAAAAAAAAAAAAAAAAAAAGCCAAGATGCGGGCACTCCGGGATAGAGAAAGGTCAGTGTGCGGTTATGAAAATCACACCAGGTGAACGGCTCCGTGACCGAGAGAGGAGCGGTGCCCTGCTTCTTCTTCTTCCCCCTCTCCGTTACCGTAAACCCCGCTGCAGGGAAAACACATTCAGCAGGAGCGTCTCCTCCCATCTATCCCCCGTAGAGAGAGAGAGAGAGAGAGAGAGAGAGAGAGAGAGAGAGAGGGGGGAGTGAGGAAGGGAGAGAGGGAGAGAGAGAGATGGATGAAGATGGAACGAGGACGCCGGAGTAGGTGCGTTTGCGCGTGCGCATGAATGTGCGCGCCAACGTGTTGTAAACCTAATTGTGCACGAGTGTGTGTGTGTGTGTGTGTGTGTGTGTGTATGTGTGTTAAAAAGATACACAGAATTGAAGTCATCTTCTTAGCTCATTGTGGTACCTCACGCACACACACGCACACACACACACACACACGCACACACACAAACACAGAGCGTGTCCCTGAGACTGTTGCCATGCTGCCTCCATCTTTTCCTGTGAGAATTTTTTCTTTCTTTTCTATGTACAAAAATAGCTCCATGTTGGAAAAAGTTTATTTGAAATGACACTTTTTTTCGTGTTTGGTTATGGTTGCTGGATATTTTATTACACTACTTTGTTATTCTAAACATATTTAGGCTCTGTGCAGGCTACGGGGCTGTTTTCATTATCGATTAATCTGCTGAAACAGTTACAATTTCCTAATCCTCCAAGGTGAAGTCAGTTTACTATCCCATCAATCCCTACATTTGAGAATCTTACACAGGAGAATGTCTGGATGTTTAACTTAAAAAATGAAATAGGCATTTAATCAATTATCAATACAATTGCTGATTAATTTTCTGTCGATTGACTAATCAGTTAATACAGCTATCGTTGCAGGTAAGCTCTATATAATGTCTTGTTTTCCAAGAGATTTGAGGTTGTTTATTAGCAAAGTTAAAAAAAAGATATGCACTGCTGCATACATATATATATATATATATATATATATATATATATATGTGTATTGCACAATTGGGAGTCTTGCGAGACGGTCAAAATCAAAGCTTGAGAGGATAAGATATTCAGACTTACAATCTCCTGGTGTATGAGTCCAGCTCGAGACACGTCTCACACAACTTAATAACGTCTTTCATTCTGTCACGTCCATGTCATATCAGAGTTATCGGAGCAGAATAAACCTTTTCTGACTTGAAGAAGTCACACCAACATAAGAGTTGTAGTTATGACTGGAAAAACATTTATATTATAGTTTTTGATATATCAGACTTGGCGCTAAGCAAAACGGAAGTGCACTGAAAACTCAAACAACACGGGTGTCTGTCATTTACGATAGTTGAACCAACATTTTAATGAATATGGTGTTAAATTGCAAATGCACGGTACTTTTTAAACTCTCACACGTCCAAGTCTGCGATTATACAAACGTTTTCAGATGTCCAACAATTTGATTGCTTGAACATCTTACATTTTTCCAATACCTGCAGAATCAAACCCTCCCTGCCTCGTAAACACCAATATCTTTCAAAATTCCACTCTGTAACGCAGGCTTTCATGGTTATTTGCTTCTCCAGGGCCACAGAAAGGCCTCATACAACTGTTTGTACTTTTAGTACTCATAACGACAAAATAAATTGATCTTCATGTGTAAAATCTGTAGAGTGCCTCTTTTAGTGCCATCTTCCGATCTGACCAGCGCTAGCAGCAGAAACACGTTCAGATGATCAGATGTGTGTTTGAGAGTCAGTTTGCAAAAACATCACCGACATGATCAACAACTGTCCCCACTGCCAAAGGCTCTAAGTGTTTGGCCTCATGCCCGGGGGTAAATGTGTCCCCCCACCCGCTCTTCATCCTCCCCTTGACCGACACTTTAGCTTCCAAACGTAAATCTGAATCTGAAAGGTCAAGGTGCCGTCTATCACAAGTGATGATCACACTGTCGCGAAGCTTTAGCTCATTACTTGAATTTACAGGGCAGGAATCAGTGAAGCATGGTAGACGTCTATATTTACTTGTCATCACTTCATTTGACAAGTAAATGATAGAACTCATCTGCTGGGAAAGTTCTAGAAAATGTATGACGCTGGGCCAGAGGTTAAACCAGGAGAACGTTAACTAGCCTCAGGTGTACCACAGTTATGATTGCATACAGTGGTTGTGATAGTCTCTGAAGTACAGGGGACCCCTGTTGGTTTTGTGATGGGCATCTTAGATGTTAGTGAACAGCCAGAGCTCAGAGTTCAAAGCGTGGCAAACTGCTGCTCGTAGTCAGTTGCCCACCGAGTGGATTGCTGTTTTCTGGCTTCCTGGGCCGGATGAGCTCATCCCCAGCCCGCAAGAGGCCAATTAAACTCTATTTGTTGCCTTTAATATCATTTTGCAAAGCAATGAATCCACTTTACAGACAGGTGGCCGTTTCTTCGGTCTTGGCAGCTAAATAATTAAACTTTGATGTGCAGTATGTAACTGTTTATCTCCTCAAATCTGAAGTTTGCCCTGAATGTGTGATTTGTTGCCTGCAGTCTTTCACCTCAGCAAATATTAGCAATTCAGACATCTATTAAAGAATATTAATAGATGGAGTCCGATGGAAAAACATTTTCCCACAGCTGCACATAGTGACTACAGCGGGTAAGTTCAGGGAAAGATAGTGGTTAAAGCAAATAAACTGTCGTTAAGGTATGGTTAGGGTCAAAAGTTACATAGTTAATTTCTGCCCTGCTATAGCACATTATTTCCTGGATTGGTACTGGACATAAATTACATAGCATGAACCATTGCACCCCTCCCATAATGGTCCATTAAAATACACCATTCTCAACGCTAAATACATACAAATCTGATCAAAACATAAATAATAGTGCCATGAAACATATAACTCACTGACAAGCACCGGCTCTCCATGACCACATGACTGTTCCCTCATTAAAAACTGTTTCAACCGGAGTTTGAAATGACTCTCGTCATGATCCTTTTGAAATTCTTAAGGTTAAATCCTGAGATGTGGAATCTCATGACACAAATCTCAGGGATACTGAGCTGAGATTAGAGAAGCAGGCTTGTGGCGTGAGGGAGGTCACGTTTGGGATGTCATGACAACAACAATAGGCGGGAGCAGTCCGTCACCATTGTGTTACCTCCATCGTCAGTGACAGTGTCTAAACAAACATTTATTTAAATGAAAATCTTCCAGATTGCCACGGACGAGATACGAGAGAGCATTTCAATTGCCTCTCAACGGCTCTCAACATGGTGATGGTGAGCCGGCGGCGCGCGCCTCACGGTGCTAACAGTGCAAACAACTGCAAAAATAATGACAGAGCTAACCGTGTTTACCTGAGGAGGAACCAGAGGGTGGGCGCTACGCCTCCGCGTCGGTCGGGACAGCAGCTGTAAACGCCGTGTGAGCGCCAACCGGTGGGGCACGCTCACATGGACAAGCAGGCACCAAGAGCACGATCAGCCGACCCGGCTATGTCAACGAAGCGAGAACAAGGTCGGACAAAAACAACACACACACAGAGTGTGTGCTCAGGAAGACATTACTCAACTATATCTTTACAGAGCTCGTAGTTGTTTGCTGCTGTATTAATGCTTTGGATGTTGAATGCAGCCCCCTTTAAACTGACTTAGGACGCTTGATAACTAAACATGACTGAGGACCTTCAGCTCTACTTCATCCCACTATACTCAACTCTACTCAAACAAATGATATAGTATCCTTATGCCATCTGTGCCAGTTGGCAGAGCCATGATGAAGCTCCAGTTAAACCCAGATGGCAGCGCCGGGACTCTCCAAGATTGACTGAGTTTAACAACAGTCTGGGAGAAAACAGGGAGCTGGCCAGCCAGTCCCTCTGTCAGTCAACAAGTCATCCCCCTCTCTCCCTCCCTGTTTCCTGGGTCACCTTGAGGATTATCCAAATCCATAGATGTTGATAAGACACCAACGTCAACATTAAAGTATTCACTTGCAGGGATGCAACTTCCTCAAACTGAATTTGAAAACGGTTTGAATCCTGTTTAATAGCTGGGACTGCGTTCGTTGCCTGGCAACAAGTTAGAGGGGCCTTAGGGCTTTTTAGTCAAAGTGTATAGAAGAAGTTTGACTTTGAAACAATCAAACATTTTGTTTTCATACAATAAAGTGATATACTTTTAGAAAATGGACGACAGCACAAACAGATAAAGTATAGAATTGTAGTGTTGGTTAATTAAATGGATGGTAAGTAGTATATTTTAAAGGCTTGCGTCCAAATGGATCAACTTGTGTCTCATCTGATATTGACTGCTTATTTAGTTTAGACTGATAAGAGTTGTTACATTAGATTGTGTAAAATATTGAGGGATCCTTAAACATTTGTTTTTTTAAATTCCTCATGGTTTTTTCTACATGCAACTGTGCACTCTTGCACTTGCCCTCTGTTTTATTACAGTGATGTCACCACAGTTGTAAAAAAGCATTGAGCCACAAGAGGCCAGACAGTGATTTAAAATCAATATGAGGAGCTTTATGCTGTCTCTTTTTCTGAATAACTGTTTGCTGAAAGTCCAATCCCATCTACAATCACCATCAAAACATATGGTGCAAAAAACAAACATTTAGGAATTACAGCTTGTGGAAACTTGCATGCATAATTAGTTGCACATTCCTACTTTTCAGACAGTAAAGATGAATTAAATACTGTACAAGAAATGCACAAAATATATTTTTTATTCTTCTTTCAGGAGCAGAAACTCATGCAAATGCAGGGGGAAAGTCAGAAAAATGTTGGCACACAAGGACAACTTAAAAAAAGAAGCAAGCCACAAGAAAGGCATTTTCACTGTAACATTTACAAACATTCTCAGATTTTGCTCAAAATGTAAATACTGCAAGACTAATAAGGCTCATAAGAGCCTTGTTGTCAAGTAACTCAGGTGAGAAGTTATCAAATTTAGACACAATGCATGAAAAGCCGCACATTTTACACTCTGTGTAACACTTTGGTTGGCCAAACTCATTTTATGAGAGCCAGGTTTTGCCTACAGGTCCTATTTCAGGCAGCTCAGATTCAGCTGATTTTGCCCACAGGTGCTATTTCGGGCTGCTCTGGTATAGAGAGCCAAGCATGGCTCCGCTATAAAACACAGGTTGCCCTGCTGTACATTTAGAGAGCTCACCTATTTTTGGTACCAAATTGCTGCTCCCTCTCAACACCTCATATCTATTCTGTAAGTGTTAGATGGAAATACAACAATGATGCTCATGATATCACAGGGGCAGGATTTCCCAGCTATGCAGATATCATCTAGTGACAGCAAGTTAAAACTGCAAACTGAGTACATTTTGGCCACTATACTCCAAAGGGCTGTTGATGGGTTGGACGTGGTTTTAGGGTTATGTTTGACTTAAATTAGGGTTCAGGTTAGGTTGGAGTTCAGGCTAGTAGTTGTGATAGTTAAGGTAAGGGTGAGAGGCAGTGACGGTTCTGAAAAGCATATAGATACAAACAAGCTTGTCTTAGGGGAGGATAGTTTCTGAGAGAATTTTGTATTCGCAAGCAGCTTGAGAGACTAGTATCTTCAACACACACAAACACACACACACACACACACACACACACACACACACACACACACACACACACACACACACAAACACACACACACACACACACACACACACACACTTCCCAAAGAGACTATATGAGTATGAGATGGTGCCCTGCAGGTAGTAGGGTGTCATGCAGAGAACTGACAGCCTGGTGCAGAGCCAACAAAAACAGTTGTGTCGTTAAATCACTGAAGCCTCAATAGTTGCTTCCTGTTAAGATGCTCACTAAGTTAATGTTGCCAAGCAACAAATACAATTCTCGCCAATAAGAGGAGCCTTAGCCAAAATCACTTGGCAACACAGATTTGCAGGGAGATGTTAAAAAATAAATAAAAAGGTACAGGCCTGCCAAAGAATTAATAGCTTTGCAATGTCACATTATGAGGTTTGGATTTCAGAGAAGTGGCAGCTGTAATCAAGGCCACCTGGGCCAAGTTCAAGTCACTTTAATAAGCTGTCTGTGCATAGGTCTCTCTTTTAAAACCTGAATATAATGACGACGGACTATTAACAGGGTAAAGTAAAGTGTGTGGGACCTGGAAGACATTTACAAAATACTGAATGCATATTATTCTGACACCAGCAGTTTCTCGGTGGAACATTCTGTTGCTAGAAGCAACCGCTGTTTAACTGACATTGTTACATCAAACATTCTGTCAGATGTGAGACCAAGCAAATGTTTGCAATAATTTTTCTCTATTTCCCACATGCCCTTGTTGGATCATTATTGGTATGGTGCTGTTTTATTAGAGCAGTTTTGTTGATTTCGTGATCTGGCAAAAAAGTCAAATTGACTCACCCTCACCCCAGTGCTTTGCCGGATGATGTGTCCTTGTGGCCACATCATCCAATCAAATACATAAAAATGTGCATTCCTTGTAGTTTACTTTATGCGAGCGCTGTGTTTCTTCTTTTTACCTTGACTTCATTGTGTTGAAAGATAAAATAATTGCTGCTGTGTTAACTTCCCAGAGCTGTAAAATCCTTTGTATTGTTTTGGCATCTGACAACCCTTCAAACACAAGGATCTGCTCTTTAAACAGATCATTTAATTTTCTTTTTTTTTCCCCCACACATGAAGCAACACGCCCCCACCAATGTAGCCCCTTACATTGTTTTGTGTGCAGGGTGGTTTTCGATCGAAAGCAAACATAACCAAACATTAGAACAACATAGCTCAACAAAAAGATCCCAGGTAAATGTTATGAACAGAAACGCTCACTTTATTCTCTGTGGTTTTGGTTTAGTTACACTGACTCATCAACAGTACACATTGGTTGCAAGATCACAAAGCATTTTTTATTTGTTCATTTTTTTTTTACTTTTATAAATTTCACTTCTAGTGGGGAGACAGCGCAGCAAAACTATTGTGAACGTGGTAGTGATGGATCCAGTCCATACAGAACCATATTATACCATATTGTACCGTACAAAACCCCACAATACTGCCCACCACTGGAGAGCAGAGCAACTAGTGTTCAGTACCCAGTCATACAGTCCACACACGTGAACCGCGTGATGTTGCATATAGGTGAACGATTCATTGAGGTTTCTATAATTCATAGGTCTATGAATAAGTGATATGAGATCATAATGTGATTCATGGGGACACTAACTCAACTCCAATCACCAAGCAGCGAGGGGCAGTGCCACACACACGCGCGCACACACACACACACACACACACACACACACACACACACACACACACACACACACAGCATAGGCTTTCCCTGAGCTATTTCTGAGCACCTAAAGAAAAAGGAGAAATGTGTCTTTTTCCTTGCATGAGGTACCTAAATTATAAATCAATGCCATCCTCTCACTTATATTTGTGTAATTGAATTTATTCTGTCTCCACTTCAACTCCACTCACTTTACTTAAAGCTGTGAAGGAGAAAAGCCACTTACATGACAACACCAGTAATAAGCCTTCTTGGATTAGACGGTGTCATAAATTACAACGAAAGATAACACCATGGGGTTTTAAATTAGGTTTACTGAGGTTCCACAGCAAACCTGTATAACAGCATTAAGGCTGTAGCCTAGAAAAGAAAAGAAAATATCTGTTATAGTTATTATTGTGGTGTACAGATGTGCAAGGAGAAAATAAACTAAAATGTAAAAATCAAACGTAATCTCACTTTTATGGAAAGGGCAAAAATAAATACTGCGCAAAAATGATAATATTGTGTAAAGAAATACTCAAAATATGGACTGAGAACTTCACATTTGTAAATTGGCATGTTTGGATATAGATAGCATAAGTGGCTGTGATGCTCTAAAAGCTTTTGCTGCAGGCAGCAACCGTAAATCCATCAGCTGCACCAATATGCAATGTATTAACATTGTTGGTCAGGAGCTGCTTTTGAGAAATATCGTTCCCATAACTGTCTGAAAAGTCCCTACATTTTGCAACAAAGGTTGAAACAGAAGTTCAACACTTTAGACTTTGTAAATATTTATTTAATTCATTTAAAGACATCTATTCACATTTAAAACGGTGCCATATGGGCCAAAGTATTGAGTGCCTGTATAATCTGCTCCTCAACAAAGTCTGAAGCCACGATGATCTACTGTACGTATACAACAATAATTGATTAATGCCGAAGAGAGGAGCCAGGGCAGAGCAGCACAGTAGGCTGTCTTGTCCCACTGTCTTCTTCCTGCCAATATAACATATCCATGGTTGCCATGGAAACACAGTTTCATGAATCACTGTGTTTTATTTTCTTTCTCTGCGCCAAAATCTGCAGTTGATGTAGCTGTCTTGTGCACTGTGCTTATTACTGTCTGCATCTGTTAGGTATTAAGTGTGGGAAGAGACCAAGTTTTAGTCTGCTCCCACTGAGATGACTAATTGGCCGGCTAGCTGGTTGGCCGGCTGACCAGCGGGCTGAACGACTGACGGACAATGGAGAGAGGTGCTGAGGGAAGACGGGAGCGACAGGGGATCACATGGCAGGTAGGAGCTGGTATTTGGATGACGTGGCAAGCTGCAACAATGCATGACAGAGATACTGTACACAGGGTGGGATGCAAAAAGCAACTCCATCTCACGTTGGAAATTGAATTGACTGCGGATCTTTGTGAGGATGCAGTTCGACTGGACTGTTGTCAAGAAACACAATAATTGTGGCATTGAGATATCTGGACTATATTGCAGTCATCAGACATGAAAGCTACAAACTGCTCGGCTACCAGGAGCCCCGAATGTTTCTTTAGAGACCTTTACCACACAGAGCAGATATTCACTGGTTTGAGATTTACTCTAAAATAACATGTCTCTTTAATGTCCTCTCATGCTGAGTCTCTCTGAATCTGAGAGTACATTCAGCCTCCACACTGCATTATGCCATATATGGCATTTTGTGAATGGGTGTTGCTAGGTAACTGTAAAAAGTGCAGTAAACCGTAGCGACTTGGTGCTTGTATTTAGGATGATTAAGGATTAAGACAACAGCTTTAAGCACTGGAGCTGCTGAACTAACTAGAGGAATTGCATGCAAAGAGAAGCTGTGGGATTTTTAAAGTTACTGCTTTTATTTTGGCACAAAACAGACATACTTTAGTTGGTTTTTTTTCTTGACGGCAACGCATCTCAACATGTGTAGCAGTGTTTCGTAATGCATCAGAGAACGTTCTTCAAATAATGTCTGTCCGTCCAACATTTTAGTCAATCTCTAAATTATTAGACTTCATAAAAAAAAGATGCATACATTAAATAAAAAATGTCACGTAATAATATATGTGGGGTGCCTCAGCCATTCATCTGTTTTCTTACTTGTTATGGAAGACTTTGAAACATTTAATATGAAGTGGGACCATTGCTCTGTTGCAGCAGTGAGCAAAGGCCTTCTGTTGGAGGTGTTGGATAGTGTGACCTCTATTCATACAGCACTGATTCTGTCACCCGCCAGCTCCTTGGGCATAGACGTCTACCGATGGGCCTCGGCACGGGAGCTGGATGGGCTCCGCACTTGTGCATTTACAGACACACTTCCTGAAAGTGCTTTGAAACCCCACTTAAAACTAATGGAGAATGCCTCCTCAAGTGGATGTTTTCTCCTGCTGTATGACTTACAGTTCTGTGCAACTTTTGTTCATATAGAATATATATACCATATGTGCATGTATGTACCAAAAATAATAAAACTCCTTACAGGTTCACTGCTTATGCTAGAACATTTTATGCTATGTGTGCCCAATTTGCCCAGCGACTTAATATAGTATGGTAACAAAATGGATACAGTAAAAGTATGACCTTTCATGTGATCTAAACATTCCAAAGCTGTACTGTTAGATACTCACTCAAATAATATCCATACCACATTTCAAGACTTTAGACCAATCAGAACAAATGTTGTTGCATTCTTAAATATAGTCTTTAGGGTGCAAACGGGTTAAATTACTTTCCAAGCACACATAAATACACATACCAACTAGACAAGCCTTTATACACACCCATTAACCCACCACACACATACACTTTCCTGTGAGCATCTCCATGTCATGTTTACAAAGTACCCAGCATGTAATCATCTTGTTATTACTGTACAACGGGCCTTTACAGTTGTGAAAAGCCAATGGATGTCACACCTGGTTAGCTGTGAGATTCAGCTAGCTGTCCACAGTATGGACATGCTCCTGATGAATTATGGGTAATGACGGATGTGGTCATAGGTCAATAACTTGTCCTGTCATCCTTTTAGCCATCCTCCAGTTTCTACCTCATCTCCTCCTCTCTTCCTCATCTCTAGTTTCCATCATGTCTCCATGTTCTGCTGTTTGCCTGATTTCCTGTCTCATCAGATTTTTGTCCACTTTCCTTTGTTTCATTCCTCTCTTTAAGTTGTCAGCATAAAAGCAAACAGAGATAGACACAGCAGGGAGCTGGGTACACTGTGATGTAAGCTTGCAAACTGAAATGCATTTGTGGACAGTGAGAGTCTGTATTAATGTTATTTTGGTCCGCATTTGAGGATTTATTTGTCCGTTGATCCAAAATAAATCTTATAGTATATAAATATAAAGTGAAACTCGAGAGAAGAGAAGAAAGGGGATTGATTTTCCCTGACCTCTTTTCGGAATGTCTACATCCCCCCATTCACTATTCATCTATGTGCTGTATATTTAATGTCTACATCAAACATCACTATTAGCACTCTGGATGGATAGATGGATACATTTCTGGATTTCTTTCTCCTCCTCACACTTTATCTCACACTTTCTGCCTCTCACTTCCATGCCTCCTCTCCCTCTCACTTGCGTCAGCACTTCTGCCTGCTGATGAATATATGAATGAGATTAAAACAGACACACACACACACACACACGCACACACACACACGCGCACACGCGCACACGCACACACGCACACACGCACACACACACACACACACACACACACACACACACACACACACACATACAGTATAGACACACTTTTGTTCTTTCTCCAGCACAATGCCTACACCACACATAAACATTTTAGCATTTCCATTTCAGCAGTGAGAATGTCCGCTGACTTTGAACTAAAACCTTAATCGCTTATTGAAGAATATTATAGTTTTCAGTGGATTTTGCATTAAAGAAACTTGAAATTGCAGGTTTAAAAGTATAATGAAAGCCACTTAAAGATGAGACAGCCTTCCAGCGTGAGACACCCTGTGTGACTTTGATTATCTGCTTTAAATCAACCCACAACATCTCAAACAAACAAGTAAATAAATAATGCAGCTAACAAGCTTTTTACCTCAAGCAAGAATCACATCCCTCCCTGTTTACAATGGAGGAGGAGTCTTGATGCTTTTACACACGCACACAAACACAGGGCGAAGTGTAGTTATGTGCATCATAAACCATGTTTCTCAGACCCGGAAGGTATAATTGTCCCTTAACTCCAGGACACAGAGAGATAGATGAATGATTAGAAATAAAAGGTGGAGGGATAGATGAAAGGAACCGGTAAAAGCTCCAGGAGAAGCTCTAGGAAACCAATCTATGTGAAGACAAAAAGAGAAGAAAATACAGATGTAGAGAGAAAGACAGATGCTGTGAGACAAAGATGGATGAAGTGCAGATTTAAATCTTAAAGTTACCCCTTCCTCCTTCTCACCTTCCCTTTTCAACCTTTCTCTTTACCCTCTCTTTTCTTTCACTTCACTGTAGGCTCTCTGTTGCTATGGCGACTGTTCCTGCCATCGCTGAGGAAGAAAGGACACCTGGCGAGAGGAAGAGGAGACAGCAGAGGATCAAACTGAAAGATGAAGATGGATAGAGATGACGTGGACGATTCTAGATCATGTTAGTATGTGCACAATAATGCAACTGTTGGGGAATAATTATTTTTTTGGGGGGAGGGGGGGGGGTATGCTCATTCACTTTCAGGCGGAAGACCGAAGCTGCTCTGCTGACATGTAGCTTTCGTTACACCAACTTTACAGAGTGCAATGCAAACACATCCGCGTGGATATGAATAAGCAATGTTGAATCAAATGTGAGAGAGACGACTTCTGGAAAGCGAGAGTGCAAGTGAATGGGTCAAACAAAGACAGGACTTGCAACCAAGATACCAGTATTTGAGACCAGTATCCCTAAGTGTTGTTGAAGTTAATTTTGTGACGTATTTTCCTGTTATGCTGTTTCCGTATGTATTTTACTTTTATATCCAGTATATTTCCAGTCCTGCATTTTTTCCAGCCAAGTCCAGCCATGGCTTTTTTTCCTAAACCTAACTAAGTGGGTTTGTTGCTGTTACTGTTTCTAGGTAACAACGTGGCGTTAAATGCCTGAAAATGAGTGATAATGACGCGGAAATGTCCTGCTATTTATACGCCTTCCCATAAGATTGTGTTGGCAAGGTGCTATTGTTAAATTACACTAAGGAAGGAACTCATTTGGTTAGAAATAGAATATATGTGCATTTTGTGTTGTAAGGTAAATATCTTCAAAGAGTCTTCAAGGAAATCATCAACACTATATACAAAACCCTTCTCCTTCCCCACAACGGAATGGCCTCCCAACTCCCAACACTATTGGAGGGGAACAAAACAGGTTTAGATCAAATTCAACGAGAGCTGCATGTCTCATTACAGGCCACCCTCCAGAGGGTCACATAAAGACTGACAAACCTCTGAAAATAGCAGTTAATGATGCTCTTTAACTCACATTTCCTCCCCCATATCTGACAGAGCTGTTCAGGTTGGCTTCATCAAGGGCCCCTAATGGTCGCACAAGGTCAGCAGCAAAGGCTTTGTAGAAATGGGACATACATTTCCTGGAGAAAATCTGGAGCAATAAATACTGCGTTCAAGAGCAGCCAGCAATAACATGGCGCCACGATCATCTGGACAGATATACAAGGGAAAAAACTAATATATAAAAGAAAACAAATGTAAACAAAGTCTAGACAAAGCACATTCAACCAACATACTGTTTGAACAGTTTTAATTATCTTATTATCTAATTCTTTTAAATTTGGTTGAGAGACTCTACTTCATCGCTGCTGCTCATCAAACCCTCGAAAATAATTTGAGCAAACTCCAAAATCCATGTGGGCCAAAACAGTTTATTTATCTTTCCAGGCACTACTTGCCTGTAATCTGGCAAAACAGGGAACTCCCTTAATCCCTTAATGATTGCAGGTAAGCCAATAATAGCGGGCAGCTCTGTGTCTCAGGCCTACACCCTCATTAAAAGACTTCTCTGCACCTCTTTTCTATTTATTTCCATGCATGTGCTCTGCATGTGCAGTCCAAATAGGCTTTCAGTTTCAGCAACTGTCTTCTCTTGCAACTGTCACTCAGCAACAACAGTAAATTACTGGATTATCCTTTTACTTTAACTAAGCGCATAATCACATTACCCCATTATCACAGTGTGATAGCAATAGCTACGCCTTACCCACGTTGTTGCTTTAATCAAATTACAACTATAATGTGTGAGCCACATCAAACATGGCCAACACGTATCGACACCTTCTGTTTCATGTCGTTACAACATGCAATAGGATAGCATCACTATCAATAAAAACTGGTATAATGATGCTTATGTTACCTGTGGAAAGTTACACACTGTGTCATAGAAAAATTCTGCTTATCTTTGGTTGTTGTGTTGCAGGTATGAATTTACTTAGATTTGGCATTTACGTGTATAATCTACATCCCTGCAGTTTCCACTGGAAGTCTCATTGAAGTCAACGTCCTGGAATAATGCCTAGTCAATTGCAAAATAATAATACACAGATTTGTGGCATAACTGTCATAAGGGACTATTCACACAGTTCAGTACAGTTGCACACATTCCAGTTTTTGAAAAAGAAATTGTGGCATTTTGAAGATGTTTGCAATTATGAGGCAAGTCATGACTTTGAAATTTCTGACAAAGCAGTGAAAGGTGCTCAAATAGCTCGGGGAGAAGTCAATTTTGAATCATGCTATCAGATTAAGTTATCTGTCGCCTCTGCAGCAGATTGAGGGTGATTTACAGATTGTTACATTACAGCATGACTGACAAAGGACATTGCATTCAGCGACACCCCCTCTGTTTTGGGAAAAAAACCTCTAAATTGCTTTCTTAAGTGGGATTAAGATAGGATTTTCTCATTCGGATGTTACTTTAATGTGGCCCCAGGAAGGAATCACACAGGAGTTGTTCACAAAAGCCATTTACTCCGTTCAGTTCAGCTGAGACTGAAGATACAGTCCCATGAGATTCATTTGCAATTGCTTCAATTACTATGGACTTGCCCAACTGTTCTCTGTGTTACTGTCCTCCTCTCTGGAGGACAAACTGCAATCACAAAGGAGTCATTTCAGCAAATGCCACTCTCAAAAAGGAGCTATATAAAGCAGCACTCTGCCCAATAAAATACAAATATTGCTAATACAATCTTGCACACACCATATGCTGCCTCCCCCATTGACTCTATGAGAAAAACATAGTTCCCAAGGGATGACAGAGTGTAGCAAGATAAACACAAGATAAGTGTTTCCAAATAGGTAAATAAGTGTTTTCCAAAATGTTGAAGTATTCCTAATGTGATGTTATTTCACATCACATGGTCTGGACATTTAACAGGAATGGATTTTTAAGTATAAATCGGTGGGATATAAATTATGGAAATAAAAAAGGAGAATGATATATGATGCAAAGAAAGGGAGGTCTGTTAAAATATTCATGATGACTCAATTATGACCCTATGAGCAGCGTGAGGACACTGCTGAAGAAGGCCTTTTTTCTTTTACCAGAAAGTAGCAGTTTTCCTGGAAGTTTCCTTTAAAAAAGTAATATCCTGGCATAGCCTACATTATAGAATATATAGGAGCTACAAGGTCAAATGAGACATCAGTGAAATGCTGCTGAAGTGGAGGTCTTTCCCCTAAAATCAAAAAGCCAACCAAAGTCTTCCAGAGTGATTTCCCCAAATGTGATATCTCCAAACCGCTACGGGTTGCTAGATGCTGTTTGGTAGATGGGTCTGAGATGCCACCTAGTGATTCTGATAGGACAACCCCAGTCAAACTATACCCTCCTTTTCCTGACTCAGCGAACAGGGATGAGTAGGACTGGTTTCCATGGCAACAGTAGACAGAGTGCAAGAGAGAGAGAGAGAGAGAGAGAAACACAATGAGGCTGCTACACTCAATTTGGCCATGACCATGTACGACCTACAAATACATCCACTAAAAAATATACATATTTTTAATTCCTTGTTGAGAGCCAAACAACTCATGAGGGTCCAGCATACTCAAACAGGAAGAATCCAGAGTTCTAAAATAACTTACAAGGAAAGTTTTGCCCTTTGTTTAGCTTAGCTTAAAGCAGATTGCTCTGAACCATGTGGTTAGTTTGACGGCTAGTTGAATAAGTATGACGAGTGTGTGGTTTATTAGAAGTTCCCATTCATGCTTTCAAGTAGCTGTTTAATCTTTTGAGTGAGATCTCTGACCCAAAATGTGAACTTTAAACTGTCTTTTTTTCATTTATTTCATAACTTCAGCAGCCACAACCCAGGTTCCCTCTGACCCTAAAACAACGATATTGACTAAAACACTATATTATTGAAACACCACATGTGTAACTTTCAGGAAAATAAAAATGATACAGAAAAAAGCAGTGGCTCCAAAAACAATTTTTGTTGAGTTCTCCTAAATTGTTAAAATGAAGCTTTCTGGGGAACTAATGTGTCTTTCAGGGGAGCCGAGCTCCCCGTAGCGCCCAGGTATTTTAAACCCAAAACCATTTAAATTGTGGGCACTCCATGTGCCTTCTTTATAGCCAAGCACATTAATGCTTCCAATTATGAACCGTTTTAACATTTTCCTCAAGTGCCTCCGTAGAAGATTTGTCCTTGTTTAACAGATATGAATCTGAAAAACGTTCCAAACAACAGATACTCCACAATGTTTCAGCATCAACTCATTGCTTTCACGGCTTGTCTGATTTGAACCGTTATCAGCATCCTGGTTTGTGTTTAAAAGCTTCTCCTGTGCCTCGGTGGCTCATGTGGTAAAAACCCAACTGATCTGCTTCTGCTGCCACAGCTGCAGTTTCACTGTCACCAGAGTACCTGCATGCGTGTGCTGCTTATCACATGGTGTGACGTCGGTCACAGGAATCAGGGGGAACAATAGCAGCTTGGTGATTCATTCAAATGACAGAAGAACATGATTTCCATTAATCGTACAGTTCTTCTTCTTCTTTGCAGCGTTTCTGTCGGCGGCTGGAAACCCTGTTGTGCAATGTGTGTGTGTTTGGTGTATGTTTGTAAGTCTGCTCTGCCACCAGCAGCTGGTTTCAGTTGAACATTCTGTTGTTAGCAGCAGTTTAACTGACATCATTACATCCGGTCTTTTGTCAGATCTGGGACGAAACAAATATTGACGGACATATTTTTTTTATCTTCTTCTCAGATGTTCTGGTTGGAGCATTATCAGTAGATGCTCTTTTTTATTGTAGCTATTTGTTTCAGTTCAGTGCTAGCCAAGCTAGCCATTATGCTAGCTCTCTAAGGCGAATATTGCTAATACAACATTCAAATGGGCAGGTCACGTGCCACGTTTTTTGCACCTAACAAATCCATTGTTTTCAAATAGACGTGCAAAAGTGAGAGCGAGCGCAAGCGCATATTATTCAGGTGCAATGGCTGTGCCCAAAGATAAAAAAAAATCATGTATCACTGTTTCACATATGCTTCCAGAATGAAGATGAGAGGCCAACTGCTCGTCAATTTAAATGTTTTAACAAATCTATCTCTATGAGCCCATCTACCAAAATCAGAATTTTTTTTAACAGTTTTCCTATTTATATTTTTGCACTTATAATTAGGATAGAAAAAAAAATCATGATGCTAATGCTGAGGGAACATAGGCCTGACCCTGGCAGGGGAGCCTCAGTATACTTCAAATTAAGTCTGAAACCTCCTACTCCCACACCTATTCAACATCCAAATTGAAAAGACTGTGTCTGACAGTTTTTGTGACTTTCAAAAACCGAAAATCGCACCCACTTCAAACAGAATTGTGCAGGTGCAGAGGTGAGAAAGTATGCAGGGTTATAACTTCTAAAGCTTGATTCACACTTCAGACAATTGCTTTCAATCCCTTTTTGTGTGTTCAACCGAGTGCAACACCATGAATACTTTCAAGGACGCTGTCTGATAGTGTGAGCCATTATCCACAGTTTTATGACTGCATTGAGATGACAATAGACAGAATTTGTGAATTAAGTTCAGGGAGGCAGTGGGATGCGGCCATAATTAGGCAAAAGGTATAAACACTTTTGCTTTTAGATGTGGTTGACACCTCCTCTTACCCTTATTTCCTCCTCTTTCCTCAATAACTCTTATATTCATGTCCCATTTACCTTGCTTTCTTAAACCTCTTTAGCCCCTTCACCCTATTATCTTCCTCCCACACATCCTCCTCCTCGCTCTTCAGCTCCCTTTTTCATCACCCCTCCTCCAGCTCCATAGTCAGGGTGATAATTAGGAAAATTGCTGATGCAGACAAACATAACTTTGAGCTCTTCCGCTCCTCTCCCCCTCGTTTCCTACCTGTACTGTGGACCAATGAAAGTTGAGATGCCGGCGTATAAGGCGTTGGTCCAGTTGTCAGTCACCCTGAAGATCAGTGGTGGGTGGAGCTTATATCCCCAGGTGACGGCCTGTGGTTGGTCAGGTTCATCTCTGCCTCCTTGTAACCCCACCCACTGGGCCCCTGCGAGGCCTTATGGGTACCAAGCTCTGCTGAACATGTTTGTGTCGGTTTGTCGTTCAGTTAAGCTGTCGGTAGAAGTCTTCTCGATGAATCTTCTTGTGCCGTCTTCATGTAGGTTTCCTGTGGAACCAGAAAATAAAGAAGAAGAAAAAAAATCACATTTCTGTGAATCAGTTAACTTTGTGCTAAACCCCCATCGTCCTTAATAACAGTTGTTACAAGCTGTTCTACCTCAACACATGCTTGGAGGCAGGATTTTTTTGTACACATGTAACAACCTGATGACATTTGAACTGCACTGAATGAGTCATTTTCAGCCAGGCGACAACCTCCGGTTCTGAAAAGTGAAGCCAATGCGGAAATGCCTTAAACTTGCATTCTCTCTACTGGCCATCAGGGGGCGACTCCCCTGGTTGCAACAAGAAAGTCAGATTATATAGTCTTTGAGAAATGCCTTACTTCTTACTTGATTCATTACCTCAATAAAATTGAGTTCATGATCTCACTCAATAGTTTCAGGTCTTCTTCCATACAACATGATAGTAAATTATGATGCCATTTAAAGTAAAATAGATCATAAAGCAGGGTATGCTCTAGGGCGTGGCTACCTTGTGACTGACAGATCACCACCACACCTTTGTCTGGGAGTTGTCTGTTTTTTCATCTTACAAATTTAACCCTTTCCCAGTGTGTTTTCAGTTTTTGAAAGTTATTATTACAGCGTTTGGCTTTACTTAGCACCACCCTCTCATGTCACTTCTGGTTGCAGAAAACCAAGAAGGCGATGGCCAATAAACAAAATGGCGACAGCTAAAATGGCAAACTTCATGCTTCAAAATCATGGTCCACAAATCAATAGGTGAAGTCACAGTAACTACATCCACTTCTTTATATACAATCTATGTTTTAGCAAGAATATTAAAACTATGTAGCCTATTGATGACAGCAAAATAAAAAAACAAAGACTATGGAACTGTCAAAATATTAGCAGTAAGAATCTGGATATATTACAATTTAGTAATCCCCAAACTACAATAAAAGCTTTTTTTGCTTTGTACTGACTCCAACCCCCTTTCCTTTGTCACTTAAAAAAGAAAAAAAAAACATGTCTCTCATCTCCATTTACACAATCAGTTTGGATAAAACATGCATAAAATCTCAATGTGACAATGTTCGGTTGATGCTTTGTCACATCTGGGTAATAAAGTGACTGTTTTGGCACTAATAGAATGACATAGCAGTCTTCAGTCAAAAGTAGAATGAAGGTTTATTCTAATGATATTCTGCCCCTGCATTATGTGGTTTCTTGTATCAGCCTTCTGCCTGCATGCTCCTTAGACTATGATACAGTTTTCCAACACTGATCACTGCAAATAAAAGCCTTGTCTGTTTTTTTTTTGCACTGACAGTCAATTAGACTCAGTAATAATACCAATACATCATTGTCCAAGTCATTGATTTTGCTATTTTCTTCTGAAATTAATTATTTTACAAAGAAATTAAATACAAAACAGTTTTTTTTTAATTAGCCGTAACATCCTAGTCTCAGCTTCCTGCCTCCTGTACTTCATATTGGATCCGTTGCAGTTCTTGCAGTATGTAAGTTGCATGCAAAGTATAGGAATTTGGACTTTGAGTTCAACATAGCTTAATAGATCTAGATCTACATAGTGTGTTAGATATATTTACAACTGTGTTACTTGCATTTTTTTACAATTTTTTTGTGGTTTAACTGAATATATCTATTATCCACTTTGTCTTGCCCTAGCCAAGTCTTGGTCACGACTTGGTCTCAACCCCTCAAAATTCTGGTCATGACTTGGTTTCGGTTTATGTGTTCTTGACTACAACACTAATGCACACACATGCGAACACAAACTAGCATCTCTGGTCATACTACATGATGGTGTTGTTTGACAGAAGAACATGAAATGGAATTATTGCTCGGTAATGTAAAATAATTTGTCACTCGTGGCGAGATGAACAGAAAGTTGACCCAACAATGAGACAACCACCACAGCTGCCTGCATGTGTGTCAGTTTGTCTGTCCAAGCAATCCCAATGACAACCAATAATGTGGGGATGCTCGTCACCATGGCGATGCAGCATGAGTCATAGTGATGTTCGTTATGGAGACAAAGGCCTGTGTTGAATGTATGATTATGATGAGAGAGCGAGGGTTAGCCAAGATACCAGCACACACACAAGTATTGTATATAAATAAACTGTATCAAATAGAGACAGCCTATTCTCAGCTTCTCCTTTCCAACATGCAATTCCACACTTGTCAATTATTCTTCCCCTTTCAAAACAAAAGCGCCTTTGCAGCCTAAAATTGTATTCTGTATACTCTCACTCTTTGGTATCTCTGTTACCAGCCATATCCTTTTGTTGTCACTATTTGTTTTGGTATTGTTACTGTTGCTATAGCAGTCGTCTCTACTGTCATAGTGGCTAATGTAACATGTCGCCTGAGGGCTTCATTTTTTAACTCATGCTGGTGACTCTTCTGATTTTAAGCATTATTTTCCAGTCCTTGGAATCTCTCACATGCATGTTATGTATCACTGGTGATACAACATCTCCTTATCATTTATTGAAGCTGACTGTATTTTAATACAGCTTTTTATGTTAGTCAGTGTCTGACTGGAGCAACATAGAGGGATCTGGCTCTTCTAGGATCACCATTCGTGATAAATAAAAAAAAGAAGATAGGCTCAGGCCCATAATGCTTCAAAATACAGGGTTTCCTCCAGATGTTGGTTAGAGGTGGGAAGTGAATGTACAATCTGATCGATCAGCCTATAAATCACGATAAATGTTGAGCTGAATTAGACACACTTGTTATCAATATAGTTATCGTATGATGGTATAACATTGCTACCTGCATGAGGACCAGTCAGTCCAGTTTCAGAGCTGGTTCTAATCCCCATGTTTTCAGTTTTCATACTGAGCGTAACTTTGGATTGTGCCTTAAAGTTTTATTATGTCACTTTTTACGCGACAACAGACCACTTAAATTACAAACAAATTCAATAAGAGCTTAACACTGATGGAACTAGTCATCTATAATGTTGTAAAACCCTCATTGTTAAATAGTTTTGTGCTATGCCACTGGTCCTTGGAAAGAAAATTACTTAGACTTTGGGTACAAGCTTTTAATGGCATAAGTTTCACCAATTCACAAGGTAAAAGTAATTATGGAGGTGTGCAAACTTTGCAGCAGTGAGGCAAGCATCATTCCTAAACGTGTCCCTAAAATCTCCTCTATGCGTCTGAGATTGTACACAAAATAATTGGAGGAACAGACAAATGAATGGAAGAAAGTTGCTCTAACTCTCCCACAGACAAGGCCTTTTTCTCTCTGAATATTCTGAATGCTGACTCCCCTGCCCACCCACAGTCTGTTGGCTGCTCCACCCTGTTCTTATCTCTGAAAAAAAGAAACAAAGCCAGTGCCTCACGTTGAGGCATGATGAAAAGCTGCAGTCTCTCAAGGACGTGAGGAGTGATTGGTAATGTAAATGGCTTGCTTTTAAAATAACCACAATATTCAGTGTCTTTAAAAGCCATACCCTCATGTCTAATTTTGACTTAATATACTATAATTTCTGAAATTGCAGGAGCAAGAGAAAAAAATGACTTTACTGTCTTTCTTGACTCTCCTTTGAACTCATTCCCTTGTTCTCCCTCTCATTTTCTCTCCTTCCATCCTGTCCATCCTGGCAAACAGTGTGGGAGCGAAGGGTGAATTAATAAAGGAGTGAAAGTGGAGCACAACTCCCTCAGGTCCGCCATTTCTGGGACGCTGACACAGAGAAACACACAGGCACACACACAGAAAGTGACAACACAATCTACATAAAGACCCTGACTGACACACACACATACGCACACACACACAAATGTAAGGCAAAAAGCCACATGCACTTTTCTCGTGCATTACTAGGGTGATGAGATGGGAAGAGGAGAGACAGAGAGAAAACAATCCATACATCACATCATCTCCATGTCCCTGCCTTACATTGGGAGGGGCATGAAGAGTGGAAGAGATTGAGGATGGAGGAGGAGGAAGAGGGGATGAGAGGGCAAGAGCCACGTGAGGAGGGATGCATGTAGAGTGTCGCCCGAGGCAGTGAAACTTACAATGGTCCCATACTCCCTGTGATTCCTCCTCTCATCTCCTCTTTCCTTTTTTTTCCTCTCCGGTCTTATTTCCTTTCATCTCCCCTTTCCTTTCTACGCTTCTCTCCTCTATCTTTTGCGTTTCCTTTCTTTTTAATGTAACAATGGTCCCATACGCCGTTGTTTCTTCCTCTACTCCTTTTCACCGCCCCTTTTCTCCTTTCCTTTCATTTCTCCTTTCTTCTCCTTTCTCCTCTCCTTGGGGTGAATAGATTTACAGTGTATTGCATGTTGAATACAAAAGAACCTTGTAATGATAAATTGGAGCATGATATTTTGGGTCCTCACTCATTCGGGCAGCAAAGGAAAGTCATGCATTGATGCTAGTTACACTATGTTGCAGTGCTGTCTGATAAAAAGCCATCAGCAGAAATCTGACAGCCTGAAGTGTTCAAAAAAAAGAAAGAAAGGAAAACAAGAAAACAATTGATATAAATGTGGTGCACCACATTTGAGCCTCTTTCCTGCTTTAACTACATCTTAAATGCAACAAAAAAAGATTTGTATTGACAATCAGGAAGGGAGGTATTGTTTATTAATGGCTTACATTAATAAAAACCTGTTACTAATTAAGCCTCCTTTAGCGAGGAACAAAAAGCCTCCCTCAGGAGTTTCATTGTGATTCAGAGTGTTGTAGTGGGCATGGTCAGGCACTGGGGATAAAGCCAGCGACTCACTAGATTTCCTAACAGATTTGCCAACCAGTGAGCTTTCTCCCTCTACTCCATCCATCTTTCTTTTCTCTCTGTCCATTACTTTGTTTTCATCTATTTTTCCCTCCAATCTGCTGACAGAAACAAAGACAGAAAAAGAGGAAGAACGGAGCGCATGCATGACATTAATTGAATGAATCACTCCGTGTAACTGAACTAATGTGTGAATGAATGTATGAATGAATGAATGAGGAAACGTTTATGACAGGGTTACAAAAGCGTCAATGAGTTTATTAACTGCTCTACTGTCAAAAGGAAGTGGAAGGTGGATTTATTTTCTTTAGTAAACTGCTGTGAACTGTTGATACGTGTGCACATGCTAATGGTCGCAGCCCCGGGTTTCATGTGTTCCATTCCGAGAATAATTTGACTTTACATGAAACTAAATCAATGAAATTTGAAATGTGTTTTAAGTTCATGGCATTCACCCATCCAGTAGTAGAAACTGACACCGATATGTAAATGCCACCCTTAAACGCCAGCCAGGTTTTCTCAAACTGTCTCTCCACTCCGCTTAACAGAAACAAATTGACATTTAAGATGTCAGTATGGATAAACTGAATTCCCTCCCTAACCTCCCTTAACTTTTTCATGTGCACATGCAAGTAAAACCCTGGAGGCCTTAAAGAAAAGACTGACAAAAACATTATCCCACTTTTAACTATGAACACTTCTTCAGACAACATTACTTTTGTGCATACTGACACCTTGAAATCCCCTTCAACTGTTTCTGGAACTACTCACATGTTACGGGTGTGAATGGCTCATTTGCCTCCTAAAACAGAGTTGCAATTTGCATTGTGTAAAGGGTCTTCTCAGTCTAGATATAGATTAAATCGAAACACATTATTGTTACTGGAGATTCTCTTGAATCTTGTCAAATGGTTTGAATAAAACTCCTTAATCTCCTGAGCAACACAAAAACATTAGCTCATCAGCATTGTGAGCATTCATTGCTCTCCTTCCACAAACCAGGAGGCGGGTTTAAGGTAATGTTTTAGGATCAGCTTCTGATTTGTAGTAGGTGTAATACAGCAAATAGTTATACTAGGTTAGGGTCACGTATGGTTGGCACTAAATGAGGCTTTGGTGACGAACTATATACTGTCTAGTGCTGGAGGCTCAATCATACTGTGCAAGAATGTATTATTGTTACAGATTTGACACAAGCACTCATGCCCCCCAGTGGTGGGAGAAGTACTCAGATAATTTATTTAAGTAAAAGTATCAATACCACAGTGTAAAATTATTTTTTCAAAGTAAGATTCCTGCATTCCTGCATTCACATTAATAAACTTACAAAGTATTAGCATCAAAATGAAGTATACAAAGTTAAATGGTACTCATTCTACATAATTAGTTTGTATTAATAATCTGAATCTGTAAAGTAACTAGTAGGCTAACTAAAGTTAGCAAAAGAAAATATAGTTAGAGTTAAAGTAGAACATTGGGTTTTCAAAACGTAGTGCAGTAGAAGTGTAAAGTAGCATAACATGGAAATACTCAAGAACCTCAAAATTGCACTTAAGTATAGTACTTGAGTAAATGTACTTACACCATTGGTGCCCTCTGAAATATGTAACATAAAGTAACACGCTCCTTTTACCAGTGAGGAAGGCTAACAAGTTCATTTTTAATGATGAGATCACCTGATCATGAAATTCTAGAGATTACGTGATAAAAGATCAAGGCATGTCTTTGAGTATTCCATCGCAGAGAAGAGATATAACGTCTGTCTTGACTCCGCATAGTGGCAGAAACTGGAACAGGAATCTTACAAAACACCCATTTGAATGTAAAATACAGCAGGGAAAGGAAGAAATCTCCCCAAGCTAAAGGTAACAAAGGCTAAACAGATATAAACATGTACAACCGATTTAGCAATTAAACTTTTTAGATTTTGCGTCTGTTTCAAAAAAAAAGAAAGAAAAACCTGACTGCAACATCTTCATGTGGTATCTGTGAGGGATTACCTCTTTTCTCACTTTTTTCTCTCCTGCACATGAATTAAAGCGGCGATTAACTCTCAGAAAAAAAAAAGACAAAAAAAGCCCAAAATTCGAGAGGGAGAGAGACAGCATGAAGCGATACAATCAGTGAGGAGAAAGAATGCAAAACAGAGGAACAGAGCAAAAAACACAAAAACACAAAAACACAAAAACACAAAAACACAAAAAAAGTGAAAAGAAAGAAAGAGTCTAGAAGCGGCGAGAGGGAGAAAGAAAGAGAGCCTCTTGCAGAAGCCCAGGGGGTATCCTGCTATCCCAGAATGCTTTGCTCTAACCTACTTTGGTATTTCTGTTTCTGTCTTTGTCTCTGCAGTGCTCTGAGTGGGCTAGCTATACACATACACATCATATTTAAGTTCTGTGCATGTGTGTGCTCCTTTATATCCTTCTGAGAAGCAACTTGATAGGAATATGTATTTATGCCTGTATATGTCTGCATTGGGGAGCACATGGCTGCAAGCATCTCACCACTGGCATTAAAGACCTTGGTTAAAAGGAGGCCTTTTGTCTCCGCATCGGGGGAATATATAGACAAACACACAAAACTTCACACGCAAGAACGCATTCACACACACACACACACACACACACACAAACACACACAATAAGAGTGATAAGGGTTGCCTTCTCATGAAAGCCGAAAAACAACAAAGCACTTGTATGAGTTTAGCGTGCGTATATGTGTGTGTGTGCGTGTGGATGCGTCCGTACGTAACTGTGTCATCATTGTGAGTTGTGTTGTGTGCGTCCTTGAGTCAATGCAACTGTAATACATGTTTGTAGGTCTCCGTGTGTGCGAGTATCTGTGGGTAAATGAGTGTGTGCGTTTGAGAGCCGTGCGGGCTGAGTGGGCAGCCTGACGACCAGCTCAGCAACACTCTGTTACCATGGAAACTAATGAGCGGCGCACCGAAAAGAGGAGTGTGATGAAGAGAGGAGAGGAAGTTTTATCTGACCATCTCATACAGCATATCCCGTGACCTGCTGTACTTATTTGGAGCGCCGTTAGATTTCACAAATGCTCAAATGATCAGAGGCCACACTTCTACTCCATGTTTACATCAAGTACAAATGCCTCAGAGACATTGATCACATTTAGCTAGCAAGTTAGCAGATTGTTCATAACATCATATCAGTGTGGAATGTGTGCAAACAGGCTACATAGGCCATTTTATCTGTTATCTGAATGTTAATTAAATCCCTCCCTTTAACTCTTCATCTTAACTACTATAATCAATGTGATATTGAACACTGGAACCAGGGCTCCACCTGCTGCATGCATGGAAACACACACAATTTAAAGCCTTCAATCCGTCACAATGAGCCAACCTTTTCCGAATGACTCATTAACGCACAAATTCACAACAGAGTTAAATTTGAATAAACTCCTCATAGCTGTCATCCACATGACTCACAACTGCCCACACAAATCCCCGATGGTCCCTTTCAGCTGCATGCTCAGAAGCTGTTTCGGCAACCTGTTGTGACCTGTGAACATTAACGCCTAACTCCTACCTCGCACACTCCATACACGCACATAACTTTAAACACATCAGCAAGGAAGCAGCTGTGTTTTCAACTTAGCTGCTGAATTTGATTGCACATATTTTCTCTCTTACCTACCTACACCTGTTGCGTTGTTTGTGCTGAACAACTGAGCAAAACCCCATTAACATTCTGACCAAGGACAGCCCACGCCGCCTCACAACGCTTTTTACATTTGCTGTTAAAACACCAACAGCATAAACCTTTGTTGCAGGCCTAAACTGGATCCGTCCAGGATATGTCTCCGCATTTCATAATCAGGCTCAAAAATGGCCGTGACCATGAAAAATTCATCTGTGGCAAAGAAAAATAAACAAATTATTTGATTTAATTGAAAGATATATTTATCGTGTTTCTCACTAAATGTGTTGTTTCCCTTTTAGGTCTAACCTTCCTCATGAAAATAAATCCAATTTCTAGACATTTGCATTCCTGCATTCTTTTTTGTTTGTTTCCAGAACTGACCAAATTTTCAAAATTAAACATTTAACCAGTGATCATCATCAGTGGAGCATCCTGCTGATCGCCAGGCCACATAGATTATTTAACACAGTGAATGCTGAATGGAGCAGACAGCAGATGGTATTCTGAAAGATCACTGAGAATACCATTGGAAGGACTGCCTGAGCAGGCTGGGTTACTTTCTTTCACCTTACATCTTTCCTCTAAGTCTTTGTCCTCCCCCTGTTTTCATCCCTCACTTCAATTTATGTTGAACAGAACTCAATGGAGTGACTTGAAAACATCTATCAGAGTTTGCGTATCTTTTTACAACCTACGCAGTAGTACCAGTAAACGGACTTTGATGTGTAAAAAGGAGGAGTTGCCCTTTTAAGATCGAGGCTGTTGTATGTTGCGTAAGATGTAAAGCCCTCCGGTGCACATTAGTGATGTTGGGCTGTGACCATTCACCTGACTATCACTCATGCACGTACACGTCGTCCACGTAAAACTGTCCGTAACACAATAACCACAGGCTGTCGTTCAATTGCAACCCCAAACCGCCTCATCTAATTGGCTAATGGTTGGCTCTCAGATGTGTCTCTCTCTCTCTCTCTCTCTCTCTCTCACAATGACGCACACCAATGTGCAATGACTGCTGTGTCAGCAATTACACTGACGCAGTTACCAACACTTCACTATTCAGAAAGCACAAGATAGAAACAACAACCAAACACAGAAAATGGAAGATGTCACACACATTAGTGGCTTGTTCTAGCTTGCAACTGTCAACAACTTTGGAGAGTCTAGAGGGCCCAGTTAGAGCCCACTCTCTCCTGTGGATCAGCGTGTGTGTGTGTGTGTGTGTGTGTGTGTGTGTGCGGGTGTGTTTGCGCGCGTGTGTCCATGGGCATCCTGTGTGTGTGGGCGGACAGTGAGGCCGAGTTGTCATGTTGGGCAGAACATATCTGCATATTCGTAACCAAGCATCTATGCATATAAGCCGGCACACACACACACACACACACACACACACACACACACACACACACACACACACACTCAGGTGAACACAAATGTACAAAATGCCTTGAGAGATGTAAACAATATAAAAAAAAAAGAGATAATGGCGTCTCGCTGAGGAGAACAGCAGGAGACAGGAAGGACAGCGAGAGACAGCGAGAGACAGGTGAGGTAGACAGAGAGAGGGAGCGAGAGACAGGTGAGGTAGACAGAGAGAGGGAGCGAGCAAGAGGAAAGACAATGGAAGACTAGAATGAGAGAGAGGAAGAGAATGAGTGGTAGGCAGGAGACTCTGTGTGGGTTGACTTTTTCTCTCTTGGGTGCTATGGTAACCTACAGAGCTGCAGCTAATCATAGGAGGAGAGAGGAGAGGAGAGGAGATGAGAGGAGAGGAGAGGAGAGTGCATGAGCAGAGAGGAGAGAGGATGAGCAGAGAGGAGAGAGGAGGCGAGGAAATGAAAAGTAAGGAAATTAAAGGGAAAAGAAAGAAATGGAAAGGAGAGAGCGGTAAAGGAGAGGGGGAGGAGCAGAGAGGAGAGGGGGGATCCGAGGAGACGAGGAAAGAAAAGAGGAGAGGTTTTACTTGAAGTAGTTCGATTGTTTTTTTAACTTGGAAATAAATCAGGAATGAGTGGTATTCAGAGCTCTATATATAAGTCATAATATTAATTTATTTAAAAGCAAGGCTTTAATTCCAAAGCGGTCTTATCTATCTATCTATCAGCTTTTTTTTTGTTTCAGAGAAAAAAAGTATTGTGAAACCCTTCTCTCCTCGCTCCATTTCTCTGTTCCCTATCCTGCCGTCTTCTCTTTCCTCCCCTCTCCTCTCATTTCCTTTCTGTTCATCTCCTCCTTACTTTCTTCTTTGCTCTCCTTCCTTTTCCAAAAATCCAAGGACAAAACACATCATTTAAGCTATGCTATGCAGTTGGATTGTCACAGAATCTGGTGCAGCGTGTCTGTGTCTCTAAACTTTAGTCATTATTAGTCGAGTGGGTTTTTGTTGGCAGATATTAGATGTAGAGGCGCACACACTCGTCAGGTGGATTTCCACCCCTGCAGCTTTATTTTTAGATCTTCAGTGAAGTGTTTTGATGGCTTGTCCTGATCTAAAATGTATTGATTCTTAACAGAGTTTGATTGTCTCCACTGTCAGCCGGAGGAGCGAGCATTTAACAGGTCATCAATCACAACAAAAGGAATTTATATTTAACCAACAGAAAGTGAGTTTATTTCCTTCATTTCCGTCCTTGATTTCTTTCTTTTTTTTTCTGTGTATCAAATCAAACACAAAGAAAAATCTTTGTGGGCGGACTTGTGTTTTGTTTGTTGTTGTAACATGTCGATGATATAAACAAAGAAACTGCAAGGCTGTTAAATAAAAGCCCTTTGTTCCATAGCCTGCTGTATTATGTTCGTCCTGGAGCACAATTAGTGCAATATTAATCACAACTTGATTCAGCCTCATGAAATAATGAGGTGCGCACTCGGTCAGCCCTGATGGAGAGGCCCCATGATCTCACCTTCATATGGCAGAGACAGGCGCGGAGATAATTAGGGGTGGAAAGTAACTCAGTACACTCACTGGAGTACTGCACTTAAGCGCAGTTTGAGGTACTTTTACTTGAGCATTGCGCTACATTCAAGAGGAAAGTGTCGTACTTTTTACTCCACTACATTTTACTTCTTAAATACCCTGTTAAAGACTCAGTGGTTGCCAACTGTTTTCGGCTTGTGACCGATTCAAATTTAAATAATAGTTTGAGGCAAAAAGAGGTAAAAGTATCAATAAATAAACGTAGATTTAAGAAAAGTTATAAAAAAAAAAAAAAAGGAATAGAAATTTGTTGAGCAGAACTTTGTATTTTCTTCTTTCGTACCGAGTTAATCATCTCCCGACTGCCTAAGATGAACTTGTGACCCTCCTTAAGCTACCACTGTAACATGTATGTATTAACAATCTAATTATGTCATATATAAAAATATATCAGTCACAGGGGACATTTTTATAATGAGTACTTATAGTTTCAGTAAATGCAGCTGATGATGGTTCTGCACTTTTACTTGAGGAGGATTTTGAATGCATACGACTTGTACGTGTCACGGAGTATTTTTACATGAGTGTATTTGTTATTTTGCTCAAGTAATGGATCTCAATAGCTCTTCCTCTACTGGAGATAATGGCGACAACATTGACGCTAAAGTGGTCCTGTGGTGGAAGACAACCGAGAGGAATATTCCTCGAAATAATACAATTTGCGAGAGTCAGGGATGACTGAAGGCCAAAAGTTCTTTCACATATGTCAGATTAATGGTTTTAAGTCTTTTGTCTCTGAAATGTCAAACACATTATGAAATCAAAAACACATGGATTCCACAGAGTCCAGTGGATGAACTGATTCCTTATTCTGGACAGCAGTATCTAAAAGACACTGGTTGTCTGGAGCTGCAGGACGATCAGAGACATAGTTGATCGCATCTTAAAACGCTTTCATGTTGTTTGATGATGGAAACAAGACAAAGCGTGTCCTTTGAGTGTGTCCCTCGCTCTGAGTCTTTTTACTGTAGTTGTGTCATCATTTCTTCATGCTGTTGTTCTTGATTCGGGACAGATGAAGTAAATATCGGTCAATGTTGCCATCAACGTGAACCACAAAATCAGTGGAGCTTTGTTTCGCTCATCCGTCTCTCTCCTCCTTTATCTCTCTCTCTCTCTCTCTCTCTCTCTCTCTCTCTCTCTCTCTCTCTCTCTTCCCCCTCTCTGCTTGTTTCTCATCGTTTCAAAATCCTACTCAGAATGATGCAACCGTACAGTAACTATACAGACAGGCAAGCCAACGCACGCACGCACACACACACGCACGCACGCACGTACACACACACGTACACACACACACACACACACTCTCTTTTTGAAGCCAGACTACTTAGGAAATAGTTCATCTCCACTTAGTCTGCGTTCATTCACAAATAGAAATCTTTCTAACATTGTTTCTCTCTGTCCAGGGTGCCCCACTTGTTACAGGGCCTACTTTAATTTGATTGGGTTACAGATGTTTCCTGTTATTCTGGCTAATTAGACCTCTCTCTTTAGGGTATACCTGTGCTGGCAGTCCATTGGTTTCGTACCAATCTCCAACAACCATAAACAGGCTCATTCGAGATGAACTGTGTCTCGCCTGGAAAGTGAACAAGATCAGGCGGCTGCAGCTGGGGGATATTGAAAAAAAATTCAAATAACATAGGAAGTCACAGAAATAGTTGCATCCTTTTAGATCCCATTTGTAGGATACTTGCAGTTTTATATATATATATATATATATATATATATATATAATTACTTTGTAATTGCTGCTCGTTTTGATAAGAGCTGTATAAATAACCTTGATTATTACTAATTTTATCAACTGCAAAGGATAGGTTTGCTAAAAGATTTAGCCATCATTTCACAACATGAGACTAATAGCCAACAATTTAGAGTTAAATATTACAATTACACAGGAAATTTGGATTTTCTACAAAACCTTTGTTGTCAAAACTAAGAGCCAATCAGCTCTTTGATCAGACGACAGACAGGCATTTCCCATCATGCCCTGGGTCATGCAGTCGGTAGAGAGCAACTGCAGCACCTGGCTCTAATAACTGCGGCCGCCTCGATCTGGTGAAGTTATCCTTGCCCACGAGTGCATGACATCAGAGCATGTCGGACACAAATCTAACCGACGTGCATTGTGCAGCAATCGCCGGTGATCAATTCTCCAACGAGCCGAATGAGTATATTCTCTCGCCCAAACAGGTTCAACAGCAGGGTCACATTGAAATCATAAAGCATCCGTGTCTCTTTCTAAAGTCAAGAAGGTTGTCTATCAACACGGAAGGTAAAGGAAGGTATATCTAGAATAAAAATAATCTAACGCGATTCTCAAGTTGCAACTCCGTCTCATTATCCCTCAAAAAGATGGTAGCTGCAAGTGACATCGCCTTCCCCGAACAGGCCTTTTCCACTGCAAGCCATTTTTGACTCGTCATAGCAGGAAAAGCACAGGTGTTACTGATAACAGTAACGATGTCTCAGTGTTATTTAAGCTGCTCATTAAGCCATGACAGAGTGAAAGTGACCCTGATCAATGTTACTTTCCATCACTTTATATTTGCTTACATCATAATGCTTGTTTTTTGAAGGACCACGAGGGACATGTCTCACCCAGGAGAGGAACAAAGTGGGGCTAGTTTGATCTGTAAACAGCCACGCAGTCCTGAGAGCAGGTCTAAGCAGCCGAAAGTGAAAAAAAAACCTGTGTACCATGAGTGTGTAGACACTTTAATCAAGTTATCCTCAGGACCAGCGCCATATCCCTCCGCCTCAGGAGTCCCCAACCTCGTCTTTCAGAGTAAAATCTTCTGGTTGTAAACACAAACCATCAATTGTCAAACTGACAGTTCTCCAAGAAAGGAGGGGAAACAGTTTGATTTACTCCTTGTATTTACTGAGGCTTTTGGACATGTTGCACGATATGATTAATGATGTTACGAAGTTGGTGGAGTGATGGTTCTTATTTGTAGATCTATGGGATGATATCAGCTGTCAGTTGCAGTCAAAAACATCATTGCACTTCTTCCTCAGACAGATAGATCAAATCAAACTCTCCTCAGCTGAGTAGTTAAAATACTACAAATTGCGTCAGACTCTATTGACACAGGCCTGCGTGACTTGAGTATTTCCCAAAAGCAATTAAACTGCTGAAGCTCAGTAAGGATGTTCAATCAGTAAACGTTGCCAGGAAACAATTTCAGTTGCAGCCTCCATGCTGACTCTTGGGCGATATTGCTTAGCAACTATATTTGTTTGTAGGATGTTAAAACTGAACCTCAAAGTGTGCCTTTAGAAAGACTGTGTAACCTTCAAACCAGATGGGATAATCGTGTGGAAATACTACACCTATATACACAAAGGACTACATACACATACTGGACATTAGTTGAAAACAATATTTTACACAGACTATTTTCTGTATCTGCTTGTAGAATTAAGCTTTTATAAAGAATCTAGTCATTTCAGCATAATTTTGCAGTTGAATTTGACATTAATTACAGTTTGGTACCTCTTGTTGACACATTGCAAATTACAAACTCTCTCTGATACACTGCCATCCTGTGATCTTACAGGCTGTGCTAAAACATGATTGATTTCAACGAAGCCTTTACCATCTCAGCTGCAGTCAGGAGAGATTTGAGGCTTACCAGGACTCTGGGATCTAATCACTGCATTACAGTTGGCTAGAAGAAGCTCTCAGCTGTGGGGCATCCCAGCGAATCCGTGGGCTAAGGTGAATACCGTGTACTTGTGATGTTGTGGGCTCAAATCTGACTCCTGGTCTGTCTCCCCCCTTATTCTACCCGTCATCTTCCTTGCCACCGCTCTGCATACAATCTAATGAAGCAGAAACAAATCCCACCGCTTTATATCTGCAGTAGACAGAGCTGTGAAGATGAGATGTTTCCTCCTACGCAGGCAGGCAGACAGGCAGTAGCTCGAGAGACCCGAACACCTCCAACAGTAGCTACTGTAATGCTATGGAATATCTGATTCATTCTCACTGATAGCAAGCCTGAAGCCTCCATCTGAGCTGTTAGCTAAGCTGGTGGATTCGTATCTGCATCGAGGATCTGAATTCATTGTGTGGACTGATATCAGACCTGTAGTCACTGTACGGCTTCATAACAAAATCCGCTGCATACAGAATCTCTTTATTTTACCTATGACAAATTCTAAAACCTGTTAGTCTGTTCTCCGCCAGTTGACAAGATGGAGCAGAGTCTTATGAGCAGAGTGAGTCGGTTATCGAGACTGTTGGAAGGAAAATGGCTCTTTTCAGGACGAGTGCGCAAACACAGAGAGAGGAAGCACAGCATCCTCTTCAAAAAACGCATTAGAAACAAGTCAGTTCTATCTATATAATGTTTTTTTTACTATTTAGATATGTAATAAAATATGAGATATTTGGGAAGCATATATTTCTGTTTTAATCAAGAATAAGCTAGGTTTATGTTTAACCCAAATGATTTAAAGTATCTTAGGTTTTAGGGCTGTATCCAAGATTTTCTAATTTCCCATAGACGTTTTGGACTAGCCACCAACCAAACTGGTTAAAAAAAAACTTTTTTTTCACATTAAATTTTTCATTTAACTGTTGCATATTCTCTGTAAATTGTTCCCCCATTATGGTCTAATTATTTTTTTAAAGCCATTTCTACACTGCCAGGTAATTCTGAAGGATATACACTTAATCCTTTATATTGTCTATGCTTACTTTTTACATTAAAAACAGAACAAATACCAGAATTAGTCTAAAAAAGAATCTGTGTAATCTGTGTGTAAAGGAAGACATTGCTGTGGAAAATTTCAAGGATTCAAGGATCATTTATTGTCATTATGCAACACAGGGACGCACAACGAAATGCTGTTGTAGCCCATTTGTAACACAACAAACACATGGCAAACAAAACAAAACCAGTAGTATATTCCTGTAGTGCATGTGAGTTTTTTTTTGCATCATAAGGAATGTAAACAGCAGCAACTAAAACAATTATTTGACCATCAACTTTGACTGTGTTCAAGCATCATGATATAAACCCATGCTTTCATCCATCTTATTTTTCTACCACCAGACATTAGACAGCCCAGTAGGCTGGGTAGTGGAGTAGCTTTAGGTTCCTAGCTGGGTTAGCTTAGCTTCCATCTCAGTTTGGCGGTGTTTGGTCCGGCAGGTCTGGCTGGTTGTTCGGCCGTGGGCGGTGATCATCTCAAAGTCCACTGCTCTTAATACAATACCCACGCTTCATTTTCAGATGTTGATGAATGTATTCTGTCACATGCCGAAGAAGAAACACGAAAAAAACAAAAGAAATGTAGCAAAATTCATGGCAGCTACTGGCCGCTCATTCCTGCGCTGCCGTTGCCGTGGCGATTGATGATGACTTCTAGGTTTTACTTTTGTTGTGGGTCAGTTCGTTTTTATAGAAATTAGTAATTTCCTCAGATATTGATGCAACATTTCTTTGTTTTTAAGAAACACTGGTTAGAATATGCATTCAAATATGAATAGGGTCATTTAAACGGGTAATCTACATGCTCCACTTAAAATATGACTGTGTCTTATTAAGGTTGATTTTTGTTTGACAGGTTATCTATGATTTAGTATTTAGTATGGTCCGTTGACATTAATACAAAGGACCCAAACCAAAGATCTGTTATATGGATGCTGAAATGTTGAATGTCTGTAGGGCTGCAACTAACAATGATTGTCATTGTCCATTAGTCAGTATATCGATATTGATGAATCAATTGTTTTGTCTATAAAAGTAAAAAAGTTAAATACTGACTATAATTTTCTGGAGCCCAGTGAAAGATTTAAATAGCTTGTTTTATCTGACCAACAGTCTAAAACCCAAAAATATTCAGTTCACTATCAACTATGACAAAACAAGCAGCTATTCCTCCCATCTAAGAAGATAGAACAAGTGAATATTTAGCATTTTGACTTGAAAAATGCCGTAAACGAGTATTTGATTATCAAAATATGCCTATTAATTTTCTATTGATGGAATAAGTTACTAATCCTTTCAGATCTACACGTATTTGTGTTACGTGTATGTGTCGATAGACTGATAATCCAAAAGGTAGAAGAATAATCCAAAACCTATTATGTTTTGGATTAAATGTCAATGAGACAGAAAATGATTTTATTTGGCTGCATTTATGCAGACACAGAAGTACATGTGTAAGTGTGCATCTGTAACTTTCTATGAGCTCTCAAACTGGATCCCGACAGGATACCTCACCTGTCAAAATCTCTTTGTCACTCAATCTCATTTTCAAACAATCGGGTCTTGGAAAAATGATCTATAACAGGTCAGTTTTTCTCTCTGTCGTCCAACCCCAATCTCACGAAACCCAACAGGAGAACACACAACAATATAATATTTCCTGCAGATGAAACTTTCCACACCTGATCTAAAACAGCCTAAAAGTGTTTGAGGGTCCTCAGGTGGTCGGAGAGAAAACTCTCGACAGGGGAGCAGCCGAGCAGAAAGCCAAGTCCCCTGATTGTGCACAGCTGAGTCCTGAGGGCACGAAGGAGCCTGCTGTCGCCTGACCCGCGGGGACTCGTGGAGGTTTTAGGGAGTCCTGGTAGCTCGAATGCCGTGTTCCCTTACAGCCATTTGAACCCAACGCGTGACATGTGCCTCACTGTCTCTTTTTATGCTCTTTCCAAATTGCAACACAGACATGGGGGATCCAAAGAGTTTTTCACCTGCCCACTTGTTAACTCACACATCTGTCCACACTAATAAAACACTGCAAGTCCTCCAGACTGCTCCACTAGAAGCATACAGCCTCCTTGTCTTTCCAGGTTAGAGAACATACACACAACACTCCACCAGACGACTGTAGCAGTGAAGCTTTTCTGGACTCGTGGGACAGCGCGATGCTGCACAGCGCTGATACAGGAGTATAGATGGAGCGTTATGTAATTAATACTCCTCCTCCTATGCAGATACAGTAGGCAAGCCTAGAAATCCTGGCCTCAGCTTTAAATGTAGCCCCAAAATGAATGACACAGCTCATATGCACGGTGTCATTTGAATCCCTCTGGCTCCTACATTACCGTATAGACAATCAGCTCTTGACTCAGCTAAAGTCTTTGCATACTGTAAAACCGGCATCCAGTGTAACATACAGCAACACCAAAACCTCCTCCACAGCCACGCAGCATGCAGAAAATCTTTCTCTCTCTGTCTCATCTACACACACACACACACACATATATAACATACGGCCCAAAGAAAACCCCTGTCTACCTGCTATCCCATAATTCACAGTGCTGGCAAGGACAGGTGACTGGTGAAGCCAAGACAGACAGAGAAAAGTGGTGAGGGGCTTCTCTTACCAACAAATCCCTCTTCTTCAGGAGTCCTCTTCCTCTCCCTTCAGCTGGCTTCTTCCAGCGCTCCAGCTTTCATCTTTCCAGTAAAGAGAGCGGGAGGAAGACAGCGAAGGACTTTAAACAATTAGCATTCCTCTTGCGCGTGTGTTTTCCTCTCTGTCTCTTCCTCTCTCCCAGATTTCTCCACAGTCTCCGGGGGGAAGCGGGAGCATCAGTGATACACTGCTGCGCGCTCCGCTGCAGGAGGCTGAACGTCAATCACGCAGGTAACCTAGGGAACCGCTGGGCCCGCCTCCCCCCTCCCCTTCCAGCCAACAGCGATTGGTCGGCTGACGGAGAACCAGAAGCCCTCGCAGATCCACAGATGGTAGCCTATACTGAGAGCTGTGGTGGGATCATGTAGAGCCAAACAAACAGTAGTGGATTGCGGTACTTGTGAACTCTCTTTCTCTCCACTCAGTCTCTCTCTCTCTCTCGCTCTCTCTCTCTCTCTCTGACTTCAGAGCCTACAGCTTTATTTTACAGTTGCTTAGCAACAGACTGGCATGTGTGAGTGTGAGTGTGTGTTTCGGAGCATGAAGAGAGATGTGGGAGAGAGAAAGGAGTTCAAGTCCTCAACTCTCCGTGTCTCTCTCTTTGAGAGGTGTGTATGGATGTTGAATATTTCAGCTCTCAGCAGCAGCAGCAGCCTGTCTCAGTGTTATGGAGGCTGATGTTGCTTCAGAGCAGCCTGATAGGTGAATGCAGCACTGAGAGTTAGTTAGTACGGGAAGCCTTGGAATGGAGGAGGCGATTGAGAGAATTGAGATTCAAACCAAAATCCCTATCTTATCAAAATCAATATAATTTCAGTGTGAAAGATTTATAAAGGATTGCAAAAGTTTTCAGCTGCAGAAAAATATCGAACTATCAATAAGAAATGCTCAAACCACTCCAACAACAACATCCACTTCTCTTCTGCCTATGCTCAAAACAAAAGTCATGTTTTGACAAAAACAAATACACCTAAATACGCTACTTCCCTCTCGAACCTCACCCACAATCCTGCCAAGACAAATGGATTGGTTGGCACAGGTTCGAGTGCACTGCACTGCCACTGGTCAGACCTCCCCTATATCCTGACTCAATAACTACATGAACATTTTAAATATCAAGCACATCTCTATGGTATCAGTTCTATAGTTTCATCTGGGATGCATGCAAGCGGTTACCCTCAGGTATTAAATAAAGACAGCTGGGTACAAATACGTGTTGTTACTGCAGTGATTTAGTTGCCACTACCTTCCGTATAACAGTAAAGTCAAGCGTGTAAACACAGCAAGGGGCAGCATTTTAACTGACTTGAGTAAGGGAGATATTGGAAAATGTACAAGAAAGTTAAGCCTTGAAGGTGCAAATTTCTGATGTTTTTTTTTTTCTCAGTTAAATTCACCACAAGACTTTCTCAGATATGTTCAGAGAAACTGTAAAGTGTGTGAAGTCTACATAGTGTCCAACCCAAAACTGATTATTGATATCGTGGAGTGTTTGGTTCTGAATTCTAAAATTGAGTTGTATTTGCCTGGGGTAGAAACAGACCCACATTGTATCTGACTGGTATTGTTATATACCACTTCAGTTTGTTTTGAGAGTGTCACATTTACATGTTGCAATGACGACGGGCTGATTGTGTCATACTTTTGTGATGTGAGTCGCTTTAGGGAGACGCAAGTTTGCCTTCTAGATCGTGACACATTTAAAACGAGTCTGCAGTTAGATGTGAGAAAATCCTCTCAAAGGAACTGACCTACTAGTCCTTGTAGAGTCCTGCACTAAAAAGCTGTACAGCCAGACTTTCCATTACACAGTCCTGTTATTGAATGCAGCATACTACATGGTATGGAATACATGGGAATAGGTGAGTTTTATCACGCATGTTTTGTAAGATTATGGTGTGTGTTTATACGAGCTGTGAGAGTACTCACTGAGGTCTGGGCCTTTTACTGTTGGTGCTTTGGAGCCAGACTTCCTCTGCACAGCTGCAGTCAGCCTCTCACATAGCTCACTCGTGGGTGAGAAAACATCAGGCAGCATGAGAATTAAAAGAGAGACATGCATTTTCAAATGGGTAGAAGACAAAAATATGGGCAGTGTTAATGTGGCTGGAGTGGAAAGTGTAGAAAAGGTTTTGCTTCCGACAGAAAATCCACAGTTTTCCCTGTCATGTGCGGTAGAACATGACGTTATAGAATAGGCGGGGGTAATGGGTGGTATGTTGAGAATAACTCATTGCACATTTGCAACAGTCATGGTGACAGTTACCATGACCAACAAACATACAAGCCAGTAACTCCGTAGTTAAGTAACAAACCAAACATCTTTAACAACCTGTGAGAGGACGCTTCTATTCATTTAGAATAATAAGATTTTTGGTTTTGTGTGTTTTTTCCCCACAGTATTTCAGGCTGTTCATTCAATATTTAAACTAAACTTTATTTCAGCTTCCTGCAAACCTTTTTTTTTTTAACCTCGATAAACACCAGCTCTGATACCAGATGGAGATGGAATTGATCTGCGCAAACTGTAACGTGGTGTTTCGCTCCAGTGAGCTGCTTGAGAAACACAAAGCACTGTTCTGCATTGGGAACGAGGTCGGACACCTTCGGGCGCAAAGACACAGCTCTGAACTTCTCATGAGAGACAAACATGGATGTCGGGACCCCAAACAGACAAGCACCCCGGATCTCATTGAGTCACACTGATCTAGTGAGGGAGAGCGAGGCGTGAGCAGGTGGATAAAGTGAAAGAAGGAAACCAAAGAGGCAAATTATGTGATCAAAGTGTGTTAATTTATCTAAAAGAATTGCTACATACATTTCTCATGATTTATGCAGGAGAAGCCCATGAAACTTTATTATAAATTGGAGTCACAAGCTTCCAATAAAGTTGAGAATTGTTGATGTAGGGGAGTCCCCTTCACATGTCGATTAAGAAAGGGAAGCAGTGGCAAACGCTGCGTGTGTCTTCATGTGTGCAGCTGAGAGGTCAACGAAGGAACATCGCCAGATGGAGAAGTGTTGATGACAAAACAAAGTCAGCAAGAGCGGAGGACATACCAACCAGTCAGACAGGGAGCGCTGTTCGGCAAGATCTCACACACGAGGTAAAACTGAGCCACGGCACTACAGAAATGTCAAAGTCACTATTGTTTTACCTCGGGTATTAATGATTGAGAACCCAACTGCACTTGCTTTCATGGTGATTAAAAATAAATGAATGTTTGAACACCATTATGTCAGTCAAGACACACTGGAAGAGCAACTTCAAAAAGGGAGTAAGTAAGGCAACCTTAGAGCATTCAAAAAAATTAACATCAAGGATACGCTGTAAGAGTAAATGTTAATGTGAAATGCAAAAAAATAAATTCTTCCTTTTGACTTTCAGTTTCACAATGTTTTTCTAATAAGTTTGGTTTTAATTAGCTAGTTATTTGAGGGTGAAACATTGTGATTGACAGCTGCTCTGAAGTCGTTGAGGGCCGGCCGTCACGAGTCTGTTAAATAGATTATGTGTCAATTTGACCATAAACATGGTGACGTTGTGGTCAGTTGTTGTGTCTTTACTAGCTGTTGGATCCATAATGTATTTTTGTTGCTTTGTTTTGTCTTTGAGGGAAACACGGGGTGAGTTGGGACATGTAGTTCCTACATTGGACACAGGGTGGCGCATTGACCGGAAAGGGCATATAAGTAAGTGCCGGGTAATGAGCCAGGTGTGTGTGTGGGAACGGAAGCAAACAGTTTTTGACCGTGGTTGCACCAACGTGGTTGTGTCAACTTGTCTGTGGAGGTCGTCTCTCGTCCTGTGTTGTGGGATGAATGTGTTGAAGCGGAATAAATGGTTCGGGTCGTCTTTGTTTCTGGTGTGTGGGCGGGGCCTCCTACACCACTGCGCACACTCCGGCTCAAGATGACGTCCAAGTCTCAAGATGTCAGCTCCCATATCCGGGATATTTTGGCTTCAGTATTGGTCCAGAGCATAGGTGTATAAAGAGGACCAAAGCCATATAAATAACATACTGTGGCGACCCTTGGTCAGGAAAGCAACGAGACGTTATATTACTGGTTGCGTTTATTAGTGTACAGTAAACAGGCTACTGTGGCCTACCAACATATCGTTCAACGTCCTTTAACATACCGCTCCATCTGCTCCCGCTCATAGACCAACTCTCAACAGCTAGCAGCACACACAACAACATCCCACTTCACTCGCTCTGACAATCACAGGCACGCTCATGCGCGCCACCCACCCCGATAGGTAGCTAGGATGATTGACAGGTCCTAGAGCTTCACAGGGCATGACACCTTCACTGACCTCCTGAACTCAGTAAATGCAACAACCGCTCTTTTTTATCAAGAACAACTTATTCCTGTAAACACCTATAACATAACATGTTAACATTACATGTCACTCAGTCCGTTACAATACTACTATCCGGCTCTACTCCGTTGACTCCCACATGCTGCTTTGGATTTGTAATGATTTTAACAGTGAACACAGTCCTACCCGGTTTTACAGGAATAGTGCTGTTTCGTAATTTCATTGTCTTCTTTATTGACACCAGGTGATGTGGTGGTTAACGTTCACATTGTTACCTCTTTATCTTTTTTACTTGTTTTCCCTGCTGAATTAGTTTTAAATCCTGGATATATCCGTAAAATATAAATGTACTGCTTCTCTCTGAAACTGCTTTTTAGTTTTTTTTTCCATAAATTAGATTAGTCGGCGTGTAGCCTCAGCCTATCCTCAGCCTATCTTATGAAAACATGGTCTATGTCTCCATCTGGTGGATGAATCATCCAGCGTGCGCTGTCCTAATAGACCAACGGGTTATGAGTTTCTTTGAATAGGAACATGCATAATGGTCTGATTGAAAGTTTTATTTAGATGGAATTAATGCCTATTGTGAATGTAAATATAATAATATACTGAATACAATTAGATACTTTAATTTTCTAAAGGGAAGTTAATACATCAGTAATTTATAAAACATACATAACTCTGAAACATAGGTCACTGTCCTCATCCAGTTTGTAATATTACCAATCAATCCATCCATCCATCCAAGAGGAACTACAGGATGTGATCCGTCCCTTTTAGCTTTGCTACATAGTCATTAACTTAACCGTGTTGACGGACACATCATTGTCGTCGTCACGCTCCGTTTTGTTTTTGTGTATTTTAGACGTGAGACGGGAGTTGTCCTTGCAGAAAGACAGACAGTCCAACTCCACGTAGACCAGGACGAGCTTTGTGCACGTTCAACCTGTAAGTTTGCAGTCAGTCTTAATAGCAAGAGTCCTCTGATACATGTACTGTAGGCTGAAGATGAACTGGACTATTAAAGTCTACATTTGATTCATTATACAGGTTGGAACAAACATGCCACGTCATCTACAAAGAGCCCAGAAGGCTGAGCCCTTCGTCCTGCTGCTGGGAGACGAGGACGACTCCCAGACTTTCTCTGGAGCAGCGGCCTCCCGCGGGAGGTGGTGGACGAGAGGCCGGGCTCAGTCTCCTGCAGGAGGTGGTGGACGAGAGGCCGGGCTCGGCCTCCTGCAGGAGGTGGTGGACGAGAGGCCGGGCTCAGTCTCCCGTCCTCAGATCACAGAGGACGTCCATTAATGCAAATCCTGCTGTTTGAGGTCAAAAGGTTCTGACGTCCTCCTTCATGTATTGTTACAATGTTCTCCATCCAGTTAGGAGTTCGGTATTAAAAGCATCATTTCATTTACTGCCTGGGTCTGTTAGTCCGATACTTTCCTCTTTGTCATTGATGAATATGATGCATTGCTTTAGTTGCATTATTTAGAGTGAAGATATATGTTGGTATTTGTTACTGATTGTTGCCAACTGACATGACACATGTTGACGTTTTGGATTTGTTGTACGTCGTTTTGTACAACAAAATATTTTTGTGGCAATTTTAAAAGTAAAACTTGGAATTTCTTTCAGAAACAAAACAAAATATAATTTTTGGTTTAGTTTACCCGTTATGAAGATGAAAAATTTACTGGGGTAAAAACTAACGCTTTTTGGTTAAAAGCAGCAGAAATGTATAATTAAGAATTATTATGGATCAATAACCCAACAAATATAAAAAATTACATTGTACTGTATAAAAGTATCAACCATTACAGTTTTTATTTATAACCCAACATGAAGCTCATAACCCGGTGTTCGCTGACCCAGTAGTTTTTAATGATAAAAAGACAATTTAGAAAGTTTGCTGTACATTTATTTCATTAAACTCTTCAGGAGGTAAACAGTATAAATACTGTACACAGTTTACATGAACATACTGTATTATATGAGACAAATGAAACACTTTAAAGCTTTTAGAATGATTATGTCTCATTCAGCCTGAAGCATCCATCTCCTCCTGGATTTGTGAGCAGACACAAACAGGAGCTTCCTGTGAGTGGGAGGAGCTTCCTGTGAGTGGGAGGAGCTTCCCGAACCCACCAGCACAGAAGAAGACGGAGACAAACTACGTCCTCTGTGCCGGTGGGAACGGGACGCTCCTCGTCCTCTCGGCTGGCGGGTGGTGTCGGGGGTTTGGGTGGACGGGCAAAGGGGGGTCCTGATCGTACTTAATGAGTCTGGGACTCTCTGGGTGCTGAGACTGGTCCAGGGGTCTGTGTGGGTCTGGGTCCTCCTGGGATGACGGGTTGGTTGACGTCCTCCCTCAGCTGCCCCAGGAGTGAGACAAAAGCACAGAGGAGTCCTGCCCTGTGAGACACAAACACAAGAGATGAATACTTTTGAACTCAACTACACAACCTTTAAATTGTTGTGTTGAATCTGGCCTACAATGATGAAACCTTATTATTAGATACTTCTGTAGTCTTAGTGAGGGACTACTTACTCAGCCCACTGAAAGAAAGGCGACCGCCGCTTTCCATCTGGCCCTGTGGTCCTCCATCCTTCTCATTTTCTCCGTCGTCAAGGAGATCCTGGATGTTGCTTCTTGTGTCACGGCCATCGATACCTGAGTAAAAGAGACTCGGAGACTTTTCTTAACGTTAGTCATTTTTACCACGCATCTGTCTGGTTCAGCCACCTTCACCTGACATTAAAAATAGCTAAGAGGGAGTAAAATTAACAATATTTGAATCACTGTTATGTGAGACTTTCACGGGAATTTTGTTATTGCTGGTATTAAGTGTTGACTTACCTTTGTCTGGTAAAGACACCTAGACTTTATAAAAAAACACAACAGAATAACAACCATTCACTGTTAACCTACCTCTGGATTCTGCATCTACCATCATCAACAATTATTGAAAAGGAAAATCCATTAAAAAAAAAGAAGAGATGTTTAAAAGCTGTGCTGCAGGATGCGACCTATCGCCAACCCCGCCAGACGCAAGGGAAGGCTGTCTGGTGCTTTATCAGTCCTGCCAGACGTAAAGGTTTTACATTCCTGCAGCAAACAAGCTGTCGTCCTCAATCAGAGTCGCTGTCTTCATCCCACTGCCAGTATCTTCTGAACGAGGAAGATCCGTGGCCTGAAGTGGAGGGTGGAGACCGTCTGCAGTCCTCATCCCTGCTCTTCTCTGAGGAGGGGCTGAGGCCTGAAGTGGAGGGTGGAGACCGTCTGCAGTCCTCATCCCTGCTCTTCTTTGAGGAGGGGCTGAGGCCTGAAGTGGAGGGTGGAGACCGTCTGCAGTCCTCATCCCTGCTCTTCTTTGAGGAGGGGCTGAGGCCTGAAGTGGAGGGCGCAGACTCCTTGTCGTCCTCGTCTCTGGTCCTCTTGGTGGAGGATCCAAGGCCTGAAGTGGAGGACGCTGCGTAGTCGTGGTCGTCCTCACCGATCCTCTGCCTCTTCACACTCACCTGCTCCGTGCAGTCCTCTTCCCTGCTCCTCTTGGTGGACTCTTCTGACATCTGGGGGACTGGGGGCGGAGCTTCTTCAGCAGGATGGCCAGCGGGAAAGGGAGAAGGACGCATCACTCCTCGCAGCTCCTGCCAGAAACTCACAGGTGGGAACCGGGGGAGAGGGTCATCCTCATCTTCATCCTCTTCATCCTCCAACATGAAGTTGTACCTGGAATCTTCGCTGTCGTCAGAGTCGAGCCAGGGAAACCACCTACCTTCACCTACAAGGTCAAGCTCGACCTGACCTTCACCCACAAAAGCAACCTCACCTTGCTCTTCCTCATCAGAAGAGTTGTAGACCGGGAGATTACCTTCGTGGATGATGACGATGTCGTCACGGGGGCCGAGCTGTGCAGGAGCTCTAATGAAGTCTCCACCAGCTGAGAGGGAAACATTTAAACTGTCAGGATTCCTTATGACATTTCTGGATTACAGTGAGCAATAATCAAAGTTTAAATTAAAAAAACAACAGCAAAGCCTTAAACTACGACGCACGTGTCACGAAGGCACCAACACAAGAAGAGGCTTCGCCTTTTAACAGGAATATCAAACATAGTGCAGCTCTGCCTCAGTTAGTTTGAACAGAGAACACATAACAGGACAACAATAATAATAACAATAATAAAGATAAAAGCAATAATTACTATTATTGTCGTGAGATATTATCCTTGTAACTGTTATTATATTTCCAAAACAACAGTGTAGGGTTCATCATAATAATATAAAGGTTTTAATCATGAGGTGCACGTGAAGAGCGCTTCATAATTGTCGGATGAGGAGAGGAGCTCCTCCCCACGCGCTTTTACGCACGGGCTTTTTCCACTTTTTTTCCACAGATCGCTCTCTCTCGTCCCTCAAAAACAAAACACCACAACAACGAGCAAAGCGCCTTTCAATGTTAACTGTTAAATAAATAGTTTATGGAATATTATTAAGTGAAAGGAGCAGAAGTTTGTTCAATAAGTCAAGTTTCAACAGTCAAGTCAGGATCAGACCAAGTCAGGATCACACCTGGTGTGATTGCGTCACACCTGCAGGCTTGATTGCATCCGAATGTCCTGACATCATATATTTAAGAATTCCATAAAAGTGGCTCAGGCGCCATCTTTTTTCAGACATTTCAATGTTAAATCTGGAAGATTTGATGCCCTCAAACCAAAATAACAGGGTTTTCAACCCTCTGCACTGATTGTTAACACATTCCGCAGATGTCCCGCGATTTTTAAGACATTCCGCCCCTTTTACAGGGAGATATCGTCGACTGAGTGTCTGTCTCCACCAAATCTGTATTTTTCCAACAGTCCTCTGAACATTATGTGAACTGTTCACCTTTAAACTCAAAAGGTTTCACTGATTTCTAAACTGAGAACGCTTTAAATAATTTTAAGGCATTAATCAATAATACAAAATGCTAAAATAAATATAAAAGGCCTCTTACCTCCAGGGTCGTTGTCCATTTCAACAGCAGCAGGTGGACCAGGTCTATTTTCAGGCTCCTCGGTTGCCCGCGATAGAAGAAGTTCACTAGTTTGGTTCTCAAACGAGATTCGTAAAAGTAGCTTTTAAGCTAGCTCAAAGCGTTAGCTAACGTTAGCTAGCTAGCTCTCCACAGTTTGTGTTCACAACAGCTCCTGTTGAGGTCCAAGTGCAGAGTGAAGCTCCGAACGTTCCGCTGACCTTAAGTAGCCTCGGTCGGTCCGTTTCCATGGCAATTACTGACGCGCATGCGCATGTGTGATTAAGCGAGGCCGAAAGAGATATTTTATTTATTATGTATTTTATTTAATTATTACTATTATTTTGTGTCATATTTCCAGTGTTTTGTTTCCACTCAGTGCAGCTGTAATGAGTTGTAAACATGACATCATCTGTCTCTCAATACTCATGCTAACGAGACAAATTAGATAGTTTGGAGCAAAAACTAAATAGTAAAAGATTATGACAGCAAACATGCAGTTTTCACATGCATGTGTTTTATAATGGGACAGCTCTGTTGAACACAGACAGACAAACTGGATGGAAAATGACAGCCTCACCTGTCATCATGTAACAAATAATGATACAATAAATATAAATAAATAAATATTAATATTTCTCGACTGATCTGTGCTATAAATGTAACTTCTGTATGATTCCAATCATTTCAAGCATTTTTATAATCAAAATCTCTGAATGTGCGCATGTCCTGTTCAAACAGAGAGGAGACGGCGAGGTGAGGCCGCGACAAGCTGTGCCTCACCTCAGATTGTGCAATCCCTCACAGACTGAGTTGAGCGCGTGCCTTTTGCTTTCTCTTGTTTGTCACCACTGTAATATTTGTAGACACTTTTATTATATGTCCTTTCTTTCCATAGAATAGGTTGTGTATGTCATATGTAGAACCTATTTCGTCTTGCTGATTGACATAAAACCGCAGTGAAGAAGCCCAGAGGGGAGGCAAACAGTCCCTCTGCCTCAAGGAAGCGGGCGTGTGAGAGCCCACGGATTCATGCTTTTTCTGCCGTTGCTCTTCTTCTACACTTTTAAAACTAAAAGGAGATAAGGAGGACTTTTACAGCAAAGTCACAGAGATTTTTATCCAGAAGGATAGACGACTGGACTTAAAGGTCAGACCATGCATACACTGCAGTAGGCTGTATAGCCTATTTTTATTTGTATTGAATGAGTATGAATTGTGGATTTGCGACGGCAAATGAAAAGCTTTTTGCACATTTTTGTGAACGTGACTGAAAGAGGCAGTGCCTCACCAGCCACGAGCCTCACCGCGCGTCACTGCACTCGAGCACGTCCTTTTTGAGCAGGGCTCGTGCCAGAGGCCTGTGGATCAAGAGGTGTTAAATAATGGATTAAGTCATCAGCCAGTGACGTCAGCGTGAGTCACAGGTCACCCCGGTGAAGGCACGAGTACAAAAAGAAATTAGTAATTTTGCTCCAGGTTGTAACATGTTTAAAAAAAACGATTCTATGCATGACTCGTTATACATTTGTAGACACGGTCTTTAGAGGAGTGCGCGTCAGTTGGGTCACAGTGAGAGACCGGAAGAGATGAGGGGAGATGTCGACGCTCCACGAGCACCAGCTGGCCCTGATGCTGAGGGACAAATACAGGACTTAGAGCACCTCGTAATCCAAACATCCTCTTCAGCCTTTGTGTGTCATCCTCTCAGATTTACACGCAATGGTGATGTCAGAGATTGCTCTCAGACTGTGAATGCGAATATGTGTGTGTGTGTGTGTGTGTGTGTGTGCCAGAGCTGGCCCATCAGATGAGTGTCCTGTCTGAGCAGAGCAACACAACTCATCTGCAGAGTCTGCCGATGGAGCCCAGAGAGCAACGAGGAGAGCAACGAGGAGACACTGCAACAACTCTCTGAACGTCTCCGTGCATCACGGTGTTTTATAGGTCAGGCTTTGAGAGGTTCTCATCAATACATGACTGCTGAATTGGGATCAAACCTGCAACATTTCCGTGCGTAACCCCGAACTGTGCTGCAGAGCAGGAATGGATCCATGGAAGAGTTTAACGTGTAATTGTTGGGGTGACTTATGTCGGATGGAGCGTTAGAAAAATAAACGACTTCTTCTGTGGTGCTCTGCCTCTGAGATGAATATTTGGTGAAATATGTTTTTTTCTTTCTAGCTGCTGGATGACTCTGAGCATGAATTATGTATTTCATTATGCCTGGTGGTTCCTCGTTGCAGCATTGGTGGCAGAATCATTTCCTATTGTGAGGTGGATTACGGGCGGGAAACGTTCAATAGGTGCCACACTATTATAACATTTAGATGATCTACTGTGTTTGTTTTCTTTTTAGTGCGCTGGAGGTCTCGGTACGCGCTCATCAGCCGGATCCACGCGAGAATAAAAAGATGCTTCATGACAGCTACGAGCTCGTTTCTTCTGCGGACGGCCCTCTCCCTACCCAGATAAAGTACGTACCTCCATCGTTAGTCATCTATATGAAAACAAAACCCAACAGATTTGTTTCTCTTTTGTCTTTTTTTTTTTGTATGATTCACAATAAGAAAAATCAGGAGATTTAAACTGCATGTGATTATGAATTAGTTCTACTGAGCTGCCTGGTCATATGAGGGTAAATCTGGTGTCTTTGTTACAGAGCCCCGTGAGCTACGCGCAGCCAGCTGGGTCTGATCCAGCCACTGTGCCACAAATGATTGACCTGTAGGCGGAAGCCCAAAGTCTGGAGAAAACCAAGCAGCTCCACCTGGCGAGTCCAAAGAGAAGAGTGATGATGAACAGAGAACACATCGTGCTGGTCAGTGTCAACACAGCTGTGCTCAGTGGAGCCTTTATTACACGAACTCACAATAAAAACACTTTCCCCACACAAAGTCCATTCTGGTCAAACATTTATTTTCACATGATCAGTTACAGCATGCCAAATGCAAAACACACACACCCCAAATTGAAAGTAGATGATTTTAATTCTTGGTACACTCTCCAGGCATATGCCATGTTGGCCCTGAGCCACATCACTGTTGTCCTCTTGTCCGGAGGGGGGCGCCTCCTCAGCGGAGTCCGAGCAGGGAGCTGCTGGCTGTGGAGCAGGAGAACCGGAGACCTGAGGAGGAGATCCTCAGGATCCAGCTGGTCCGGCAGCGACACCACACACACACACACATGGCGGTTGGAGAGTTCTCACAAATAAAAGCCTTTTTTTTTTTTTTTGTCTTACTGTGAAAAGCAAACTGCTGTTAGCTATGTAAGATTAGCTCAAACTAGGTAGTACAGTCAAAACAAATTCTATTCTATTATATGCCATGTTACAGTCAAGTAAATTAAGAAATTATAAATGAAACGCAGAATGCTCCTACAGCTTTATAAAGCCTTTAATATCAAATCCTTTCCCCCTGTGTTGGGACGCATGCAGCTCTAGCAATTTAATTGTCTGTGAAATTTGTGATTATTAAAAATTGTGTAATATGTTGCTTACATGTTGTGCTGTGTACCAAAAACCACAATTAGGGTGGTGGTCTCCTGCAGATACCGTACCTCTACATGTGTCCCTCAGCTCCAGACGAGATCCCTCTCCCGTCCACTGGGAAGACGCATGTTGGATTCCTTGGCGTCTCTGGGTCCGGCCCCCTATGACCCTGCGTCAGTTTAATTCTCCACAGCGTGTCGAATTTGAGTTACTATACGCACTGAGCTCACATTATGCAGTGATTTGTATAATCAAATCCTCTCAAATAGCCCATTCGTCAGATCCAAGTAATAATAAAAGTGACTGTTTATCATGTAAAATCATCTACTGTTCTGTCAACGTTTTTAGCCCACGCACACGTCTTTGAAAGGAAATGTCGTCTGGTGTTTCAGAGCTGGTTTGGTGGTTTTCTACGACCTGATCCTGGGAGTTGATGTCTGTCAGAGGGCGCTGTCAGGAGGCCAGGAGGTCAAGAGGTCAAGAGGTCAACAGGTCGGACCGCCGACTCCCCTTCCACCTGTCCAGTGCCTGTCGGGAGTGTCCCTGCCTTCCACCCACAGCCTCACCCCTAGAAACTACACCCTGCTGTCAGTCAAACAGCCTGTGCCCAGGTAGACGCAACACCAAGGGAAGAAAAGCCGAGATGATTATTACATAAAAGCAGTGGTGTCACTTAAAACATCCGCGGACAAGACTATAGAACTGGGATCGGCAAATAGGGAAATAAAAATCAGCAAAAAACTCTGTTCAGTATGTTATAATTCACCCATGGAAGTCACAACTCTTGAGACAACCCTGGCTCATAGTATAAACGGCCTGGAGATCTTCAAACTGGCGTCCTGCGGCTGAACACGCACGGACCTCTTTGACAAATACGACCAGGCAGAGACGTGAACAGTTGATACCGTAAAGGGAGAACGCAGCTCAATTAATATCATGCTGTCGATGTTTATCAACCAAAAACCAGAAAAGGCTGTGGGTCTAAAGAGAAACGTCACTGAACTCTCACTCATCTCAAGATGAAATGTTTAAACGACTGCACCTGCAGAGGTAATTAATAAATGACCCGCACCATCTGTCACAGTTTATCATTAATCTGCTAGAGATCATCATGAAAGCCTAAAACCGCCATCTGCTATGTGTGCACATTTTAACCTGATGTCCCACTGAACCATTACAGAATACTCTGGTTTATAGTAAATCTCACATTTTATTTCCTCTCCACAAACCGCTCCGTAGTGGCCACTAGAGGGTGCCAGTGCACAATCCGCCGGTTCGATCCTCCTTAGGCCTGGCCCAGCTCAACTCAGGACCCCAGGTAGAAAGACACTAAGAGGTATTTTGGGCAAACGCCTGTACGCAGTAGTTGCTACACAAAATAATTAAGTTCTCATCAGTTGTTCCATTTCAGGCTGAAGTACTGTTTTAGTGGAGGATGGAGCAAAGAAGTAAATTACACAACCGACTGTTTCTGTAAACTTAAGGTGGCAACATGGAGCTGTGTGTACGTTTGGTCAACGGACGAGACAGATGTTCAGACAAAGCCGGACCCGAGTGGAACCAGTCACTGTAAATATCCAGCTGTGGTCGGGTGTTGAACATGGCCTTGATAGGGGAGAAAATAATATAACGATTGAATGACAGAATAATTTTTTTTAGAGTGATCATTGCAAGGTTTGAACATATATTCCCTGAGCTAACCTTTTTGTTTTTTTTAAATAAACACGCTTGAATGTGGTGCCGTTCGTATACCTTGCGTCTCATTACAGGCGTCCTCACATCCAACGGCTGTCCATGGTCACCACAGCTCACAGCAGTGGGTGAGCTCTCCTCCATTTCATCCTACACTGAACACCAAAACCCTCCACCCACGGAGCGCGGTCGGAGTTGAACAGGACAAGAATGCCATGCAGAAGATTTCTCTACAAATCAGGATGGAACATATGACCCGTTATGACATACGTGTGTAGCAGCACATGTTATGACTAGTGCCGTAAGTTTGTTGCACACATTCAGCTGCAACTAATCATTAACATGAATTGCTTAGTCATTAAAAAATGTGGGAAGTGCGCTCCAAAATCTAATGTTGCTGATCAACCAACAGTCCAAACTTATAAGATACTGAGAGATTAAACAAGGATGTTTTTCATGAACTATGGAGCCACTTATCACTGCAGGTCTGTAGCAACCGTTCCTATGTTGGAGCGGTCATTATACAAATAAGTGTCATTTTTTTTAAACACTTCCAAGATTTAATAAAAAAAAAAAAAAAAGATTAATTAAAAACACTTGTCGCAGCACAATGTTCTCACTGAAGATATTCAGGTGTGAATAAAAGGGCTTGTTTGAAGGTGGCGTGTGAAGTCCACAGAAAGTCTAAAGAATCCAGCGGTACAAACTTATATCTGCAATCGTTTTTATTATTATTTTTCTTTTTACTACAAGTATACAAAACTGGACAGACAAAAATCTATGAAAATGATCTTATTTACAAAAACAAAAGTGTTGACGGTGGATGGGCTGGATAAGCATGCTGTGCTGGTTTCGAAGATCAGGACAGAGACGAGGAAGTCACGCTGAAGACCCGACAGAGGCTGACTGGGTGGGAGACTACAAGAAAAACAAAATAAAAAAAAAACAAACACTTAAAATAACAAGCAGACAACCGAGGACTCAGCGCTCTGCCCATCATCTCAAAGAAAAACGAGCGCTGGTTTGTCCTGCACGGCTCTTGTAAAGAGCTCTCACCGCTGCAGGTTTCTCTACTTGTAGAAATTGACAACACTTTCAGTTACATACTGCAAAAAGACAACATTTCACAGGGACGTGAACTTTTAGTAACAAAAAAAAGAAAAAGAAAAAAAGAAAAACCCAAAACAGACACTGTTTTCAAGTCAGTCTGACAATTCAACAGCAGTAAGAGCCGATACTGCATATCTAGTTACAAAGGCTCTCGACAGTATTGGGTTTGCTTCTATACAGATAAAAGCCACTTCAAAATTTGAAGATGCAAGTTTGGAAAAAAAAAAAAAAAAAAAAAAAAAGAGAACAGGCTAAAGCCTGATCACTTTAAAGGTCTTTTGCTGAGACCTGCAACCAGCCAAAGACAAATGTTATATTCCGTGTTTTGCCCCAAATTACACAGGACTCCTCCCAACTTCATTGTAGACATTTGTGTTGTTTTGAGTAGGCCTTGAGGTACAGTCCCGCCATAAATGCAGACTGCAACATGGTCACCCTTTTCAGAGGACTTCCATGTACTGAAAACACCAACCAGAGCCCAAATTGAGATCGGACCTCCAACAAGAACCACACGCAGCGTAGCAACTACTGCACGGTGGGCCATCTCCTCCATCTAAGCAGGGCAACATGGTCACAGCACGAGCTCTCTGTTTGGAGTGCCGTCTTAGAATCGCAGCAGTTCATGAGACATTAGCCTATCACTCGCCTCCTGTGATTTCCCCTCCTGGACTCCATTGCCGTTGCTGGCACTAGAGTCAGCGCCATTAACTGTGGCTTCCTGTTTCGCTTGTTTAGCATCAGTGTCCTTTACTGGGCTCTCCTCCTCGGGTTTCCTCTGTGTAGAAACATAAAACCAGTCAAAAAAAGGGGAGGGACAAGAAGACGCAACGCTTCTGTGCGTGACTATCCAATGCAAAACAACCTTTAAAAAAAAAAACAAAAAAAAAAAACACATTAAGTTGACATTCACAAGCGGGGAATGTTGATATGTCAACGTTTAAATGAAGCATGCACACAAATCTGATAATAGCGAAGCTTAGTTTACTGCACAAAGCAGGTAGCCCAACGCAACCACCTAGACACATGCCACAACGACAGACGGTCACCAACAGAAGTAACACAAAAGCCACAACACACGCTAAGAATTGGCACGAACAGAAAGCCATAACATCCCTATAACCAAAGCAGGCAAGCACATGGACCTGGCAACAAAAAGTACACGAGCAGCTACAACATACAGAGGATTATACAGCAAGTATGGAGTCAGCTGTCAGGGGTTTTAATTCATTGTTGTGCGTCAGTAGGTGGAATGGACGGCAAAACTCATGACATGTTGGGCCTCTGAGGCTTCGCTCGTGCGAAATTGGCCACAAATCAAGATGAGAAAACAAACTGGCAGGAGGAGATTAGTGGGCCTCACCTTTTTCCTGACGAGGTGGGAGATGTTCGAGACAGCTTTGGAAGGTGAGGCGCTGTCGCACGATTTAACTGGGCTCTGAAAGAGAAAAGTTGTTTACTTGAGATCTTTTGACAGGGATTTAGTCATGAGAACAATAAACAGGGTATATGATGCACTAAAACAATGTCCCCACCTGGCTGGCTGTAGCAAATGATGAAGATGAAGAGGGGCCGCCATTTTCACATAGGAATGCTGATGAGGTTGAGGCTCCGCCCTGCAAGAGGTTGGTTAGTTACCCAGGAGCTGATGTTTTAAGCTTTTGTAGAGCCATGCTGAACTACAATAACCTCAAGTTAAACACCAAGTCTTACAAAAATGCTCTTTAAATGTTAGAAGACTAGTTCCAACCCTGGATGAGTTTCACCCTTGACTTCCATCTGGTCGTCCTGTGTACTCACTAGTGTCTGCTGGATGGCCTGGGAGGCGACGCTGGCCGTTCTCTGGCTTTCCTTGGCATCCTCAACCTTTTCCCTGATGTCGGGCAGAAGCTGCTTCAGCTCCTCCATCTCATTCTTCTCTTCTGCAGCACCAATCGCCTCCTGCAACATGGCTGTACACAGACAGTGACTGTTAAGCTCAACAAAAAAATATCTGCACAGACAAAGCTGCCATAACAGGCATAGTATTTTGTTATGACAATTTAAAGAGGGAACGGCACTTACGACTAAACGGTAAATGCACAACAAAGCAGCCGCTATGAAAAGGCTCCAGAGAAGGAAAACTCTTACCCAGACGGGCCTCGATGACTTTTATGGAGCTGTTGTAGTGCTGGATGGCCTGGCTGTACTGATCCATGTAGCACAGCGTCGTGGCGACGTGGTAGTGGGTCTCAGCCAGCAGACGACTGTGGGGAGGCAAGTGCTTGAGCTGCAGCGCAAGACACTCCTGGAAGTCTTCTAGCGCCTGGGGATAGTTACCTGGGGAAGGGAACAGGTGAGACTCAGATTTTGGACAACAATGTCATTTTTATCTTTCTGTGAAGTGGCACTAGGAGTCACTCAAGAGATAAACGTTCAATGATTTGCACTAATGTGCATGAGTCGCTCGTATTTTTAAACTGAATGTAATCATTTGACCCAAGACACCTCATTTAGTCAGAAAACGCTCAAGAAGCCGCAAAACATAGACTGCCTCAGAAATAAGCATCAACTATTAGACGGGTGAGTAACAGAATTGGATGGGCCAATGTGAGATACCATAAGAAGCCAAGCTAGAATAATGTAGTATTTCAGAATATAGTCTTTGAGAGAAGAGGGAAAAAAAATAAGTCATACCGGATTCAGCACTGACTTCGCCGAGTTTCAGATACGTCTGGGCTGCCATCAGCTGGTCGTCTTTGCCTTCCTTTCTGTGGAGATGAATAAGAAAACAATTAGACAATGTTACTGCACATCAACCATCTCAAGCAGGGCCCTCATTAACATAAAGTTACAATTTGTGTCAAATGCTTGAACTCACTTTCAGTATAATCATCTTTCTATTCAGTTAAATGCAGATTGACTTGGTTTTGTCTCATTAGCTCCATCTTGCCCCTACCTTTTGTAGATGACTTTAGCCACCTCCAGCATCTCCCACGCTAACTGCAAGTTCCCAACTTCATCTTCCTCCTGAAAAGATGAGGAAGGCATACATCAAAATAAAAATATTCTTAACCATGGCAATGACACTTCCATGTAGGGCCCTCACCTTATCCTGTCCATTTTTCTCTCCATCATCATCCTCATCATCGTCGTCCTCATCATCGTCATCTGTTGAAGCAACAGGAGGATAATTACAGAGGGCTAGGTAATATTGTTTTTTTAATGGTGCGACTGAAGTGGTAACTGAAGTCAAATGTGCTAAAAACAATAATAATAATAAAAATGCAGTGAAGGCTTGAGCCAGTGAGTTTCCCCTTTCGTAATACCCGTTAATGTATACTTTTGTATAGCAAGAAACACCAACATTGTGCGCCACCCTTCAACACAAACAGTGCTCTGTATGCAAAGATCTACTGCCCTCTGGCTCCTCATTGTCCTGTTCAGCCTCTGGCTTGGAGTCCTTGTCTTTTCCTTCAGGCTGCTCTTTTGAATCCTTTACAGGAGACCCATTCGGACTTTCCCCCAGACCGTTCACAAGAGCGACTGGGCTCTTCTCAGCGCCAGTCACTTTAGCTTTCTGGACTGAACCATTTTCTTTCTCGCTCACAGGGGAATCTGAGGGTTCCTCAGAGCCATTCAGATCAGTTTTGCCTGGGAGCTCGACCACACCAGTTTCCTTTTTCACCTCAGTGTTGCCCTTTCCATCCTCAGACTCCAGCTTGGAGTCAACTGCCTCAGTCTTCTCCCTCTCTGCCATTGCATCATACACCTGCTTCCGTAGCTCATCTCTAGTTTCTTCTGCACCAGAGTGGCATGAGGAAAATGGGATCACATTAGATAGTTGACCCGACCGTGGTGTTATTCTAATGCTCAATTTTTAAGTTGTTGGGCTTCCTACCTGCACAAAACACTGGCATGTTTACTCATGAAACTGCATTTACATGTCAGCCGATTAACACTTGACATGCTGAAAAGCAAAGTCCAGCGTTTTACTAGAACTAGGATTAAGATAATGCATGAAAGAAAATACACCTCAAATACTTGAGACAAACTTACAACACACAAAACAGCCATGACCCATCAATTGCATGTGCCTCATAGGGAGTCCGCAACAATCACAAAACAAAAAATAAGATATCCATTTGAAATAACTTCTGATCCAAGCCCCATAATACACACACAAAACTTACTGACCATCAAGATTGTTGGCACTCTCAATATTTGAGCTGTTGGGCTGCTCCTCTTCCTCAGATTCTTCTGGGACTCCCTCCAGGGCATTACCAAGGACACTGTTCTCCATCCTAACCAAAACCCACAGAGGAAAAGTAAAAAAAAGAACTGTCACTCTGAGTAATGAAAATATATTATCGTGGCACTACCAGTTCAATTATCGTGGCTAAAAGTAATGATACAATTTCATTATCAACTTTATTGTACGTTTTGTTGTTTTTTGACAAACAGTGTGCACGTGTTTAGGGAGACTCTGTAACCATACGTTTTAAACAAATGATTTGGATTATCATACTTGATATTTTTTTAATATCAGTTATCATTAATACCTGTACTTAGACTACTGTCCAGTCAACACTATCCTTTTGTACAGTCAATGCTATAACTACTGCACTTGCTTAAACAAAAATCACCCGTACAAAGTGAAAACATTTAAATCAACTTGGGTTCAAGTGTAAGACCACCTACTACATTGTAGGATTAAGATTTATATTAAAAAAAAAAATTAAAAAAAAGAAGAAAAAAAAAGTGGTGAGCAATGAAGTAAACTTACCTGGCAAGCTCCAGTAGGGACTTCCCACAGAGGAAGAAGGCCTCACCACACTCTTCTGCAGTGTCCCCATATTTTGCAGCCCTGGCAGATACACAACACAACACACAAACACAAACACAAACACACAAGTGTTGAGGAGCAAGTTTTGTTTGAGGAGGTGATCAAGGTAAAGATCACACTACTGTAATACAGTTAAAAGCTGAGGCAAAATTTGAAGAAAAAAGAAAAAAGAAAGAAAAAAAAAGAAAAAAGTAATTCTGCATCTCAGACTAAAAAACGATTTAAAGTGTAAAGAAATTGCAAGTAAACTTTCACAAACATCCTCAAAAACACACAAGTTAATGCCACAGAATATAAAGTCAGTGAAATGAATAATCAATAAGTGTTAATATCGTTTCCGTGTCACACAGCTGTCGTTACACTCACAGCATGCTGCAGGCGTCCTGGAAGACACTGACAGCAGAAACAACATCCCCCATCACGAGATGCCTGTTCCCGGTGCCAATCAGCTTCTTTGCCTCCTCCGCGACGTCAACGGAGCTGCTGGGGAAAAATAAATAGACACATAAGAGAAAAAAAAAGAAAAGACCTATAAAAAAATAAATAAATAAATAATGCGAACAGATGAAGGCCAGTTTTTCAAACTGGATACTCACCCGTCTGCAGCTGCTGAGGAAGAGGAAGAGGAAGAGCACGGCTTCTCCTCCACACTGCGAGAGTCAAGAGAGACTTGAGTTCAGTCTGTGATAATACAAGCGACCCTAACCCCTAACCTAGGTTAACCCTAACCCGAGTCTGAACTACAGACTGCCCTCACCTCCACTGGTGACTAACAATATGTAACCTACACGTGGAGGCGTCTGTCTGCGGGGCTTTGTTGTTGTTAGCTCTGTAACGTAATGACTGTTAGCCGACTAGCTCCCACCGACAGAGGAGGGAGACGGTGTTTATGTTCGCAGCCGCCACCAAGTAGCATCACAGACAAACAGCCCTTTCGTTTCACGGGCATGCCATTAACAGAAAGTATGTAAATCCTAACTGTCATGCAACCAGCAACGTTACTAACAACGCAAGGTCGTGGTCACCTAGCTCGAGGCTAGCTAGATAGCTGTGTTTCCCGGTGAGAAACCCGAGCGGGTCTTACCTCTTGGAGCTCGACGCGGCGGACGTTTCCTCTGGCATGTCTTCAGGACGACGGTAGAGACAACGGAGAGAGACAACGCAGACAGTCCGGTGTCCAGTGAACGAATAGCAGACGTACCTCCTCTTACTCTTTGTTAGCGCGCTTAAATAGAGAAAACAAGGCTTTCTGTTTCCGCTTAACTCGGTACGCGGGAGATTGGAGTTAAAGGGGCCGCAGCTGGCGTCGCGATGCGTTCAGGCCCCGTGGGGGAGAAGTACAGGCGGCCGACGGAAACAGTGTGGTGTTGAATCTTAGACAAACCAAACATATCATCAGCCTACTGATCGGACCAAAAAAATGCTTTTTTCCCTGTTTTAACAATGTATAAATGTCACATTCTCGTTTGAAAATGAAAAACATATCTGCCCCGTGTGAGGCTCGAACTCACGACCTTCAGATTATGAGACTGACGCGCTGCCTACTGCGCCAACGAGGCAACCATTTCATGACGAATAGAGTGGGACTTTGATCAAAGTTTTGTTTTTATAAGCCCATAAAGTGGTTTGATATGAAAAAGTATCGCAGAGGATGACCAAAAAGTTTATTTCCGTGGTATAAAACTATGGTATGTTCACTGACTGTCCTGCGAGTCGGAAGGTTTCACTCCTGTCTGGTTTCTGTTGTCGGTCGAGCGAACCAATAATGTGAGAGCCAATCGCGTCGGCTCTCACAACCAAGAATCAACCAAGATTTGACCAGTCAGAGGCCACACAGGGGAAGGGACCGCCCCCTTAGAGATCAAAATCAAGTCCTTTTTGCGGACTGTCATCTACTGCTATATATTTGTTAAGTTAATTACCTCAAAGTTTTAAATATTATAATCTTAAATAAAATTATCAAAAATATGTGATTCATTGTGGTAGCGAGCCAGCAGGCTAGTGGGTTAGTTATAAAAATGTCAAAAGCATGTAACCTAACTTCAGCTCCTCGCTCAAGTCGCAAACAACCCTCTAGTCATAACCAGCGAGGTTTGCAAAATTATTATGATTAGAATCATCTGTTAATTATTAATTATTAATTAATTATTAATTAATTATCATATTATTTAAAGTCAACAAAAACAATATTATTAAAGTCAATTCAATATTAACATACATAGCTGCCAAACCAACCTGCCTGTGCATGAGCGACTGAAACGGTCTGTGCACCTGCTTTTACAGAGTTCTTTAAAGTTACTAACTTATTAGTGCGCTGGATGACAGCACACTGCTGGCAGAGGCAACTAGGCTGGAGGAGGCACATGCGGCAAGTACAAACACAATAAATGAGTTGCTGCAAAAGTTGCTGGTCTCTGTGAGCGGTACTGGTGATGTTCATTTCTTTTCTTGTTTCCTTTCCAGGGACAATAAAGTAGGAGGAGGAGGAGTAGCAGACGTAAGCACTACTTAGTTCTTTAACTTTGGTTTCAGCTTCATGAGTACCTCCCGGATACGTTACATTCTTCTCCACTCTCCTCTCAGGCGTGAGAAACCACCAGCAGAGTGCATCTCACACCATGACTGACCACCAGGACTTCCAGGTCATTGTATGAACCCTGCCCTGATCTCCTCGACCTCCTCGGACTACGAGGTGCAGGGTCTCCTGGGGGGTCCGGCACCTACGAAGAGGTCACCCAATGCAAGAAGTTATAGCCACCGATGAAACGGTGGCTTCAAATATCCTCCAAAACAAGAGGGGCAACGAGGAGGCGAAGTAAAGGGTGCAACGTGCATTCTGTTTATCAACATTTCCCTTTTTGTAGTAATTCCAAAAAAGCATTGCATTCACATGAAATCTCTCTCCATCGCCTCACACAACAGGAGGTGATCCTTAAAAAGATGAAAGAACTCGACTCAGAAAAGTTGAACGTCGTCAGATGGAATGACTCCCTCGTGTCGGCAAAGGCCTTTTATTGTCTTGAGTTTGAGAAGCTGGACATGAATCCGTTTGAGCTCCTGCAGAAGCAGCAGTTGAAGGAGATCCATCAACACGGTGCAACAGGTTTGTTTTTTGAAACACAAAAGTTGCGACACAACTTGTGTTGTAGCGACTAAAACAATGGATCAAGACCGTACTACATCTCTTAAACACGTGTAATCCCAGTTGCAATTTCCATCAAAATACTTCTTTTGTTCTTAAATTACAAGAGTTGATCAGGATATTTAAATGGTTAAATCCTAAAACAACAAATAAAGATATGTTAAAGTCACATAATGTGTCAAAAGACCAGAGGTGGAAGATTGACGTCTTCGGTTCTTTAAAAAGTCTCTGCATTCATCATCCTTCAACATCCTTCGTGTTTACTATCACTATGGCGACATCAGGCTGATAGTTTTGTCGATTTGTCTCACTAAAATGCCAAATTCTGCAGCATTCATCTCTGATGATAAGTCATCGATATATATATATATATCGACCGAAGCCTCCAGTAAGCGTGTGCTTAGATGCTGTGTGTATTATCATCTATTTCTGTTTGTTTTTTATTCTTGTATTCGTTTTCATTTACTTTTCCTGTCTTTTGATGTGTTGTGAAACTGATTCATTTAATAATAAAAAAAAAAAAAAGGTGAGAAAATTTGAGAAGAACGGTGTGATTTTCTTTTGAAAAATGACTCTGCTATGACCCAAAGTGACCAGCGGGTGGCGCACATGCTCCACCATCAAGCAGCGTTTCCCTCTCGTTCCACTTTACTCACAGCTATCACTCAAGTTTAATGGACCTTATCCGCAGAAGCAGCTGCTGTAAACTATATGTGAGAAAGCTATTACGTCAGTAAAAAAAAAAAACATCAACACAATAAATAAACACATGGCTCATGACCACATCATTTAGCGAACTGGCAGTAAATTGCCTTTATTCCTCATGATTGTTCTGGCAGTTATGCTTTTATTGTTTTATATTATTCCCCCCCCCCCCATCTGAGATAAGTCATGATTAACAACGTCGATAGTTTGCTACATAGCACACACGCTTCCCACCGACGCAGTGTGTATAAGTATGTTGAGTGCGCGCGTCAATTAAGTAATTGAGCTGAAGTGAGCGAGGGTGTCGGAGCGGGAGGAGGGCGCAGAGCCCGACAGCGGGCTCCAGACAGACTCCAGTCTGCAGATGAAGTTTTCAGTCACACTGCACCGTGGGACCTTCACGATTTCAGATCACCCCTCCAGACTCTCTATCCCCTGACTGACATGTGGCGATGTTCCGCGCTGCCTTCCAAAACGTGGACTTGCTTTGGGTGATTTTCTTTTATTTAGTTTTCCTACCGGACACCGGCTGCAGATCAGCCGATGCGGACAGCTGTCATGAGGTGAAGACAGCCTACATGATGCGCCAAATAGGCCCCGTGGAGCTGGTGCCAGACAGCCCGGGAACAGGTCAGTCAGTCCCTTTGGAAGTACCGTGTTGGAAATACTATGGAGGGTGGGCGACACGAGATACACAGAGGTGGAATGTAAATGAGTACATTTACAGTATCATTTTGGGGGTCGACGAACTTTACTTGAGTATTTTGTGCTGTGCTTTACTTCTACTCCGCTACACTGCAAAAAGGCAATGTTGTGCATTTTACTCCATTACATTTATTTGATAGCTATTTGCACATTACTCTGCTGGGCGAGATTCGAAAACATTTCAATTACAATGCAGTGTTATTAATTGAGCTGTACTGAGCAGTATAAATAAAGTAGTTAAAATGATCTCTATCTAGACCAGCTCCACCTCATTAAAATGTTAATAGTCCAATAATGTAATGCATGTAAAATATAAGGGATAGATAGGGCCATTTTGTTGTATAACGACTGCTTTTCCGTAGCAATATGCTGTTAATAGGCCTAATAATGAGCTATTTTGAAGGACTTGTAATTGGGTCTTTGTTTTTCAATTACTGGACACATTTAAAATCCATACTCCTATCCACAGTACAGTGTAGTGTTATAAAGATCTCTATAGATAAAATATATAAATGAGTGTAAACTTGCTGTTGACTATCACACACTTGGCTATTCATTTAATATATTCAGGCTGAGCTTGTCAGCTTTCCTGAGTTCAAAATAATAATAGAAAAAAACGCTGTGTTTTCCTTTTAAATGACTAAAATGAAAGTGAAGAAACTCCATGTCGTGTAAAATGTAATTCTAAATTAGTATCTCCTGCTATGAGATGTTTAATACTTGCTGTGCCTCATCGCCCACGTAGGGTTCAAACCCTTTAGAAATAAGGTATCCTCACTGTGCAGCATGCAGAGAGAGAAGCTATTTCTGTTACAAACTTACCTTAACTTTTATAGAGCTCTTGAAAGCATACTCGGCTATAAGTAGTGGTGTTAAAGATGCTGTCTTCTAAATGTGAATGCTCACGGGAGATGTCGTCTGGTTCATGAGAGGCTCTTTGCATAATATTGCAACCAATTGTTGATCAGGACATCACGATTCACAATGATACGGAAATTGAGTTCAGCTTTATTTTCTTGTTATCTTGACATCTATGAATTGTCTCCTTGTCATAATTATATAGTTCATGAAAATGCATATGAATCACATGTTAACAGTCTCGCTATGATCGGCCGACATAAGGAAATCTGTGTTAAACGTCAGCTGCAAAAGAAGGAATAATCTCTGCTATATCTGTAAGACGCTCCTCTGGGGATCAACAGTTTGCCTGTGGTTGACAACAATTATTTTTCAGTATCTTCCATCAGCCAAATTAGATGTAAGCCACTGTAGTTAGTGATCCTACAATAAAAACTTGTGATTGTTTACAGCAAATTAGTGATAGTGGGGACCTTTGCATTTTCAGGCAGAGATGTCTGCTCGTTGTAGATGGTTACACCAGTCCGAACACAACATCGCTGTACAACACATTCTTTATATCATGTGGGGCCAATGAATGAATTAACTGGAGATAGATGTCATCGGGCTGCGTGACAATACTCCCCTTGACGGACATATTCACAGGAACACAGTCTTGATTGCACAAATGCACGGGTCACTCCTCGGCCTTTTCATTGGTCTTTGCTTCTAATATTCAGTTTGAAAAAAAATAACGTGATTGGTCTGAAAATATTGTCAAACATCCTCCTAAACTACCTACGGAAATTAGTTTATGAATGGTTGAGCTTTAAGTTACATTAACTTACTGACCTTTAAAAAAAAAAAGAAAAGATTAACACAAGGTCCCCTTGTCGGAAATCTCTGAGCCAGGGATTACAAAGTAACCCCCACATATACTGTACGAGCACCTGTTCCATATACATATATCATGGATAACAATGGACCCATCTCTATGACAACTAAGCAAACTCCCTCGGCGGATGAAAGCCATGTGAGCTGAAAGCTCTGGAAAATCTCCAGGGAGTGGACCTTGTGCTGAGATTTTTTTTTTTTTTTTTTTTCAAGCAAGTGTAATGAATAATTTAGAGAACAGAAAAAAAGGCTCCACAGGATTGTGAATCAGGCTGACTGAGTTAGGTTTGGAGTAGATGTTTCCAGTCAGCCATTACTAATATGAATAGCCGAAGGTTTGACACAGGTGTGGTGTGTGTGTGTGTGTGTGTGTTTTCTTGACTTGTGGGGATATAAATCTGTTTACACTGTCACATTGTGGGGACTCACATTCCTTATGGGGAATAAATGCACGTACCCATAACGTAAATCATAACATTTTAGGGTAAAGACTTGCTTTAAGGTAAAGTTAAATTCAGGTTTAGGTTAGGGTAAGAGTTGGGATTAGGCTGGAAACAGTAATGGTGAGGGCAAGAGTCCAGGAAATTAATGTAAGTCAATGTAATATCCACTAAAGTCATGCAAACATGACTGTGTGTGTGTGTGTGTGTTTGTGTGTATGTGTATGTGTGTGTGTGTGTGTGTGTAAGGTCTTGGCTTATAGCAGTCTACCAAAGTCAGACTGCCTCACACACACACACACACACACACACACACACACAGACAGACAATCAAAACTGTCTGGAAAACACACAGAGGCAGGTAGTGAAGTGAGCGAAACGAGGAGAAAGGGAGTAACAAAATAAAACACGAAACACTAAACATGAATGAATGAAACGAGGGAAGAACATGGAGGAGGACAGAGTTTGTCAGCAAAGTATATTGGTGGAGTTAATTCTGAGCTTTTATTCCAGAAAAAAATATGAAACATTTATCAGATGTGTCATTTCTTTCATTAATCACGAGAAACTCGGCGAGTACACGTACAGATGTTTAACCAAGGTCAGAGTGAAGGTTGAAGAAGATGTATGAAGACTCCATGAAATAATCCCGTCCACCCACAGTGTTGGGTGAGATTGAACCTCTCTGACAACATCAGTGGATCAACGGTGAATACGACCGTTCCTTCTGCCTCTGTCTTTCAGATGAGTCTCTGCGGGTGTGTGTCCACCCTGGGCCCAGCTGCTGTACCAGTAAGATGGAGGACAGCTACATGGCGGCCGTTCGCAGTGAGACGCAGCAGAAGATGCGATCGTACAGCTTTGAACTGAAGTATCTGATCGCCGGACACACCAAGGCCTACGGAGGTGAGGGAGAGAAAGGGAGGGGGTGTGGACTACAGAACACGTTACATGTTCATTCAATAAATGCATTATTGAGGAGGAAAATTGGGGAGTTGAAAAAATAATTCTGTTGTGGGATGCAGGTGTATTTTTATTTTCATTTATTTTATTTATTTATTTATTTTGGTATTTGAAGAATTTCTAAAAGTCAATTACCCAGAAGTTTTTCAAACATAACAAGTTGCCTTTTTTTTGTTTTTTATAATTGTAATCAGATATTCTTTGTGTGTTGTTTGGACTGCTGGTTGAGCAAAACAAATCCGAAGACACCACTTTGTGATCTGGGAAATTTCAATGAGAATCTTTAACACATTTTAGACATTTCTGGTGACTACATGATCATAAAAATAATTGCAAGAAAAAAAAAAAAATATTCCAAGATGAATTGATAATGAAAATAATCATTAGTTGCATTTAAAAAATAAAAAAGCTTGTTTCTGTTTCACATATGCTACATTAATAACTCTTATGGATTCATCATGATTAGCAAGCTCTCATAATGTCTGTTGGTGGTCCGAGAACGTAAATCCAAAGTGACTTTAATAGCGGTGGTGATTTTGGTGTTTTAACAGTTCTGTCAAGTGCCTGTAGCCCCCCTGCCACTCTCACTTTGTGTGTTCATCATGAAATAGCTAGTTTGTGTCAGGGTGGTGGTGCGAGGCCAGTGTATTTTGTGAGGCGCCACAGTGGCTAGCCAAACAAACAACTGATGTTCGATTGAGTCTTTGAGAGAGCAAACTCTCAGAGGGAGCAGCGGAAAACTTTGTTACAACTCTCCGCTCTCTTTCTCTGTCTGTCCGTCTCTGCGATAATCAGGTTTTGTTCTTGACCAATGAGAGAGCGAGGGACGGAGAATGTTTACATTCAGTACGTATCCGCAGCAAAGTGTTGTTGCCGTGGGCAACAGCCGGTCCCTAACGGCCTGCTCTGAATAGGAGGAAGAATACTCTGCTTGTCCACTTGTCTCTCAACGCTATTCACCAGTCTGTGTGAGCATGTGTGTGTGTGGCATAGAAAGACCCTGCGTGTGTGTGTGTGTGTGTGCGCGCGTTTTGCGTGCATGAATGTGTGTTTGTGTGCATGTCGTGCAGAGATTATGAGACGGGTAGAGTTGATGAAATCCAGCAGACAGACATGGCAAACATGTACCCCTCTGTTTTCTTTTTTTTTTTTTTCGTCTCTCTATCGCTCACTCTCTCCTCTCCTGCTACGTCTGAATGCATTCCGGCTCCGTTTCAGCTCCTATTTATGCCCAACGGATGGCAAAACCAGCCATGGGTAAAATTAATGCAAAACACCCATACACAAAGAGGGGCTGAACAATGCCAAAACTGCAGCAAGAGGAGACAAGTTTAGCATTTGCTGCATTTACTTGACATTTAAACAATATGATTTAAGCATTCATAGAGTAAGTTCACCCAAATAATAAAAACAAACTTATTAGCCCCAAGAAAAATCGACCCATGCAGATAATTTTATTTGCTTGTGATAGATATCATTCTCTGAAAATACCACAGCCACCTCAGTACAATGGAGGTACATGAAATTTGTATTTTGTTGCTCAAAACATTGAAAAATTGCAGAAAAGTAAACATTCTTTCGGCGGAGCAAGGTCATAAGTCATATTTGAAGCATTTATTCATTTGGGTATAATGATTTAGACATCACAGAATGGCAAAACATACATTAGGTGCTGATTGGTCTTTTCAGCCTGTCCTTTTTTTATGTAGAAAATCAAATGTATCATATAAACAGTGGTCTGGATTCTCAGGAGACCTCACGGACAACACTTTTTGTAACAGTTATATCCTTGCAAGAAAGTAGTGCCTTATATCACAACACCTGGACAAATAAAAAAAACTACCAGCACAGCTAAATCATTTTGGCAGCAAGTGAGATGTTTTATGTGTTTTGGGGCGAACCAACCCTTGAACAAATGAAATTAATTTTGCACGACAGCAGCGTTCTTCAACAGCTGTGCTGAATCTCAAAGGTTCCCGTCTCCAAAGCACAGTGATTAAAACCCGCTAGAGAAACTGAGACATGCCCAGAGCGGTTGTAGTCAGGCTCTATTTACACCCTGAGGATTACGTTACTGTGTGTGTGTGTGTGTGTGTGTGTGTGTGTGTGTGTGTGTGAATATGTGTCTGCATGCTTGCGTGTGTTTCTCCTGGCACTGTAAGTCCCTCGTGCCCCCTTCACCATGTTGCAGCTGTCATCCAATCACAGAGGGTAAAGAGCTAATCACATGACCCCAGAATAGTCTTTGCTGTGTCACTCGATGCCGTCTGTATTTGTGTTGCTATTGCCAGGACATGGGTATGCAAACACATAAAAGTGAGACATTCTCACTCAGTAGTGCACTACCGACTCATCCCCCCCGACCACAATCGATGTCTCTTCATTTCATTTAATCTGTGATATTGGAAATCCGTTTGAATGTTTGAATGTACGGCACTCAAACAAATGCCTTGCTGCCCCTGGAGAGTGATATTTCTTATTTCGTAAATTTGTGAGTTACACTATTTGCTAAATTCCCTAAAGATATTGCCGTCACTTGGAGAGCCAGGTGGCTGCAGCTGTGATAGGGAAATATGAAGTTGTAAAGACACACACACACACACACACACACACACACACACACACACAAACATGCACATAGCTGACTGACTTAGTGAAAGTCACAGATACCTTACTCGCTGTTTGTGTGTGTGTGTGTGTGTGTGTGTGTGTGTGTGTGTGTGTGTGTGTGTGTGTGTCAGGATGCCATCAGATTGACATCACCCTTTTTACTTGGAATGTTTCAAACATAGACACACATACTGTCACACACCACGGGCATCTGTTAAGAGCGCTGCCCACTTTATTAAACACAGTAGATCCTGAGATTGGGCCTCTCATTATCACCTGACTATAGATAACAGGGCAGAGAAGACGAGCTCAGGGATGAATTAAGTTGGGAGCTATTTTGGCTCACATGCAGCAGGATAAAGTCAATCCAAGGTTAGTGAGACAGACACCGTTTAACAAGGGAAACTATGCACAGATATGGAAATGTGATAGCCAACATGTGGAAATGATATGTATCTATGTCAGTTATGCCTCATTGGAAACTGAAACAATGTTATATAGACTCACTGTCTGTACTTTACAAAAGACTGTGTCTATGTTTGCTTCATATATGACTATGTATGTAACATATATGACAACCTCTATCTGGTATAGAAGCATACGTATGTTTGTATACATTACATATTAAAAAGCGTTCGCTCAAAGATATACATATATGACAACTTATATTACAAGAATGTTTTGGTTGCTGTATTTATTTTCTACTTTTAAAAAATATACTAATGGTGCTTTCTTTGTTTATTTGGTGTATTGATTCATTAGCCACACATGTGGCTTAGGTTCTCAGGATGGCAATGATGGTCCGTCACCACGGTGGTCCAGACTGACATTTTGCAATGTAGCTTTTGGATGCATTTCCATTTCATGTGAAACAGACATTAACTGATGAATCCCAACGCATTTGGTGACTTTTTATCCTAGGTTATTATCATATGGTCAACATTTCACTTTGTCAACTTCCACTTCAGTTGATTTAAATTGCACATCACCCAAAAAGGGTGACAATAAATTAGCTCTCTTTGGTAACAGTTAATAATTATGCTAATATTCCTATGAGTTACATTCTGGACTAATTATCATGGATGTTTTTCAATAGTGCATATGGTACAATAAAATGTATCTTGTTCTCACTCCCTTTCTGTCTGTCTTCTCTCTTGTTCCAGAGACCTTTGAGTCGCTCGTGTCCTTCACATCTAACCTGACCAGCACTCTGTTTGACAGCGCTTACTCTGCTCTTGCGTCAGACTGTCGCCCCCTTGTGTTTCAGCTGTTCAGCGACATCAAACGCCACGTTTCTGGACACTCTAATTCCACACTGGACAACACTGTGCGTCGGTTCTACAATGATCTTTTCCCGTTGGTCTACCGCCGACTGCTCAACCCTGGGATCGGCCACATGTCACCAAAGTCCTATTCCTCCCCCTCCACCAATCACGACGACTGCCTGCGGATGACACGGCAGGATGTCAGCCCCTTCGGGCCCCATCCTCGCCTCCTGGTCAGCGGCTTGTCCCGTGCGCTCGGGCCGGGCCGAGCACTGAGCCGACTGCTGAGGCTGGCTGGAGAGGTTGTGAATGCGACCGAGAAGGCCACGTTATCCAGGGAGTGTGGGCGAGGCTTAGTGAGGATGCAGTACTGCTCCCACTGTAGAGGGATGACGATGATACGGCCCTGTACGGGACTGTGTGTCAACATCATGAGAGGATGTCTGGTAAGCGTTTGAATCTTTGTGCTTTTACTGTTTGTCTAGATGAGAAAGTCGATAGAAAGATCATGTCTGTGCATTAAGTATGGGGCCAGTGGCAGGAGGCAATTAGCTTAGCTTAGCATAAAGACTTGCGATAGGAGGAAACAGTTATCCTGGCTTTGTCCAATACTCAAAAATAAACCAATACCAGCGTTTCTGAATTTTATAAATTACCACATATCTTGTTTATTTGATACATACACAAACAGAAATATAAAAAAATTTAAATGTGTAGTTATGTGCTGTAAGAAAGCAAATAAGACTTTTTCCCAAAATGTTGAACTATTCCTTTAAATTAACTTTCCATTAAACAACTTGAAAAAAAAACAACCATAAAACATTTTAGATATATCATATCAGTAATGTTCTGCTTCTTTAAATAGTTTGTTATTATATATTATATACTCAAACCCATTGAGTGATTGCAGTCAATTTATTGTTTATCCTAATGATATAACCATGCAACAAACAATAGGCCCTTTTCATAGCAGCCACTTTGACATTTCATTGCAGGGTAAACACAGCTGTAATGATAAAATGAATTATTGTCCCTTTCAATTTAACGTGTCAGCTATTCCAGTGAGCCATCATACACAAACCCGGCAGCACTCATTCCACCTTTAAAATTAGGAGGTGAGCAAAAGTTCCTCTAATATTATTCTTTTCAGCTCATATGTTTGTGCATTGTAGCTGATACGGTTTTAGATGCATGGGAGGCCTCAGAGTATTTGTCTCCTTTTGCCTCCGGAGAGGCAAGTAAAAAATGTCTCTCATTCACAGCATTTTATCATCAATATATCATTCCCACATTAAGTTTTAGACAAACAACAAGAGCATTGCCAAGAGAACTGGCAGTGTCTTCTGTGCATCTTATTGGGCTGCTTTGAAATTTGCTGGACAGCTTTAACATCGCCCACAATAGAGAGAGAAGATGGCACTGTTCATACCTCTTGAAAGTTTCTTGGAAAAGAAAGTGTGTTGGTAAATCAACTCCCTTTATGTTCATCCTCTTCAGTAAAGGAAAGAAAAATGTACACGGCAAAGTCAAGGAAAGGCAGAAGGACAAGTAGAAACAGCATCTCTGTCACAGAAGACAACTTGGTTTATGAAAAATGTTGTCTTGACTTTACTGTTGAGAAAGAAACTGAAAGTTGTCATCTCAATCATTGGCTCATTTTCAAACTTTCATTTTCTTTTGTCATAATCATTCTGTCACTGATTTTGAAGCATGATATAGGGAGGACACCTGAGCCAATTTGCCGTCTTTTAAGAAATATTTAAGATGTGTCTTGTTCTCTTTCTCCTCGTCTTCTTTCCACATTCGTCGCCTCTGCACCCCTTGCTCCTCATCCTCTCTTCACTGTTCCCATTTTTCTTTTTTTCCTGTCCATCCTCTCTCTTCTAGGTGGGCGTATCAGAGCTTGGCGCCCCCTGGGGGAGTTTGGTGGTGTTGCTCCAACGGTTAGCTGCTACTTTAGCAACCAGCAGCAACCACAACAGCATGGAGTTAGCTCTGTTAGCGGTCCGCAATCATGTAAATGATGCTATACTGCACGCTCAGCTTCACGGGCCACGCATTACAGCCACAGTAAGCAGAGGGGATGATGGGATGGAGGGGAATGCTGTCCAAGTGTATTTTGTTATATATTCTCTATATTTAAAATTGTTTCATAACATACATTTTGGATTCTGGATATTGATGGCAGTCTATTGAAAAACTAAAGTAATTATGCCCCTATAAAATACTATCCATTAAAAGGGATCAGTAACAGATTGTTAAACCATCCCTGCTCATATGTCCCAATAATAAAGTCATTTGAATTTTGGACACAGAGTGAGGAAGGCCGTGGCTTTTCTTTCTGCCTGGCAGTTGGGTCTCCTCACAAAGGCCTTGTACCTAGATGGTCTAAAAACAGCCTCATTCTTCAGAGAATCTGGGGTTCCCCTCAGTCTATGTGTGTTTGTGTGTGGCTGGGTGTGTGTGTGTGTGTGTGTGTGTGTGTGTGTGTGTGTGTGTGTGTGTGTGTATATGAGTGTGAATACAGATCCAGTGCCAGACAAAGGCTGTGGTTGGCGGGACAACCAATACCCAGAATGCAGCTTGGTTCTGAGTGATGAGAAAGTTTCTGTGGCTAATCTCTGGACAAACAGACGACACACAAACACATGCATGCATGCACACACTGTTGGAGGAGGAAATAGAGTAGCCATCCAACTTTGAGAGAACATTGTGGACTTAGTAGAGTAGATTCCTGAGAGGTAAACAAACATACACAAGCATAATCACACTGCTAATTGTGGCTAACACGAAAATACCACTTAATTGAATATTTGACCAAGCTTCTTATTCATTAGACACATTACTAAAGACTAACCCCTAACCCTTTAACAGTGTGTATGTGCAGCATTCAAAGTTAAATGATGATTGCAACATGAATTTTAAGACGGCAGTCATTTCGTTACTGACGTTTAAAATGCATCTTGAGTTGTGGTCCACTGTATTAGATTTAGAGGTCAAATTTAGACCTTATTTAGACCAAATTACTACTTCCCAATTCTTCTTATTCCCAATTATTCTTCTTATATATTCTTATATACATATATGAATATGAAGAATATATATGAAAGGCGGACTGCACAAGACCTGACTCATGTGTAAAACCCTAAAACCATATTCTGCAACTGTTAGTGAAAACTACATAGCAAGCAAGCAGAGAAGCCAAAGTAACTAATGGATAGATAGTTCAAGCGTCCAGTTTCTGCCTCTCCAAGTGATATTGCAAACTTGACTGAATCTACTGAAAAAAGAGGAACCATGTTTACTATATCTTGTATTAAAAGCGTGTAACAATATAATGTTGATAGGAGGTACTTGAGCTCATCTGATCACTTAGCATGCCTCTGAAAAGCAGCCACAACACGACCCCCCCCCAAACTGTCTCCTCCTCAGGTAGAGAAGGTGTGTGGACCCCAGGCAGCTGGTCCCATGATGCAGAGTGCAAATCCTGCTACCTCGCATATTACATCTCTGAGCCCTTTTCCATCAATAACCCCAGAGAGGTCAAATGTGACATTGCCTCCCTCAGCGGGTCGTGCTGCTCATCAGCGCCCGCAGCCGCAGTCCCGGAGGTGAGTTACATACATCTGATGAAATGTTTGAGTTCTGGTCAGAGGTTAGAATACCGAGGGCAAATAGGAATGCAGCCACAGAGGGTGAATTAAATGTGGAAAGAGACAGAGTGGAGGTTATTTTTACATTTGAGTTTCAGTCACGGCAGAAGCAAAAAAATAAGAATTCTGTGCTTGTTTGTGTATCCCACCAGGTCATTCCTTCTTAAAGGCTCCAAAGGAGACAAGAGTCGCAGCTTGAAAAAACTGTCTCGGTAAATTCAACTGCATCAGTTGCACTTATTATCAAAGAAATATTTGTCCATAATCACAAAGGAAAATTACAGACATCTTATCACCTGTTAATGTCTTCATTCAATAGCCCTCCAAGAAGAGTCAGTATCAATAGAAACCTTGTTAGGAAACATCAGAGGTTTTACCCCGAGACTAACATTTGCACTTTTACAAGTATTTAACACATCTGTTGTAGAATGATTTAGTGCAAACATTATACCAATAAAGTACAACACAGCTGTTGCCAGTGAACTTTTAATTATCTGTATCTTAAGGGGCTCAAGGGCATTTGAATACTACGTCTTCATTATTTTTTGTGTCATTACGGATGTAGCCACCCCCTAGAGGTGGGACTTTGAGCACAAATAAAACCTGAGATCAGCCAATTCATTAAATGAAATCCTCCATATTGGATTTTTATTATGCAGTCCTTATCAAAAGGGCTGTGAGCTTGTTTCCATTCCCGATGCTTTCAGTAATTTACCAGAGTCTATCAGAAAGGATTTGGGAGATAATTGAACATGACATGTCAAAATTGGAATAAATAAAAACATATGGTACATTGTTCTTACTATTACTAACAACCAACAACCCAAGCATTCTTCACAAATCCCCCTCTCTCTCTCTTTCAGGGAGTTTGAGGGCTCTATCCAGCGGTACCGGTGGTTTTTCTCAGAGCTGCCAGAGATGCTTTGTGAAAGTGAGATGGAGGTTGAGCAGCACACATGCTGGAGTGGCCAAGACGTCGTGGAGAGGTGTGTGTGTGTGTGTGTTGCATTTATTTACCAGGAAGAACCTACCAAAGACCAATCATTTAGAGCAGATGCTCTGGCACACTATGTGGTCCTGGATGATTAATCAAGTTAGACACCAATTTCTGGCATTTAATGTCCATATAATTCCACATTGGCTGAGTGATGAAGATGCAACAGCTTCGGAGAGAATGTGATATTTTGTTGTTGCATTTTAGATGCAGTCTGCTTGAATACAAAGCTAAAGCAACAAAAGGACAATCAAAGGACATACATGCAGAGAGAAAGAGAGTTTTGATGTAACAAATACTGGCTCTGAACTTTGGCCAGGTTCAGTCTTGGGCTAAAATTCCAGGCCTGCGCAATAGTCAGGAGGCCATGTTAAATCTAGGTTGGTGCATAGTTAATTTGTCCATCGATGACTGGAGTGCTGCTACAGCATTCAGCATTGCTCTCTGTACTTCCACGTGCCCAGAAGCTTCAGTGTATTGCAGCAATATAGATGTACAGTAGGGGGTATATTTGTCCCAGTGTGCTGTAGCATCCAGTCACAATCCAGTGTTAAGTGACAACCCAGTGGGTGTGTGAGACAGATGTTAAGTGCTTCCTTGGATGCTTCCTTAGATTCAACTGCCCTTCACTGATGTAAATCATGAGTGTGTTACTTTAGGTAAGCCTGATATCAAAGTTAAATCTCCTGAGTTGTTGGTGAGAAGCTCACCTTACATTGTTGAGTTGTTGTTTTCTACATATATTTGAAACAGAACTATATGAGCATTAAATACCAGTAATATTTTCTTCATTCAGGTAGTCATTAATGACTGTGTTCTTCGTCACAATTATTTTATAAGGGGACAAAAGTGGAGCATATGAGCTTATGTTTGTGTGTGTGTCTCCTTAAAGTTGCCAGGGTGGGCGGGGTGACAGGGTTGTGAAGGTTAGAGAGTTCGTTTCCAGAGTCTTTCTCATGGTGATTACATTGGCAGCTTAAACTGGTAACAAGACAAGTGTGCACACATACACGCACTAAGACACACACACACACACACACACACACACACACACACACACACATTCGCGGGCGTGCACACAAATGCACTCCAACACACATGTTCATACACGCGTACCAACTAACACACATACCAACACGCACCCCGCAATACACACAGAATATGAGCTCATCTGACATCTCACTGCACACGGCCTCACATCTCAACACACTCGCACACACACCATCAGTTGCTGTGATGGAGAAGGTTTCAATTAATGGTCTATCAACCATATGAAACAGGCCATGTAGTCTTGCAAGAACATCCGAGACACACACACACACACACACACACACACACACACACACACACACACACACTTTGCAATGTCACCAGTGCTTCAGTGAAGGCCAGTAAACCTTGTATTTAATGGCTCAGCCATTTCTTTGCCTCCGATGTTATTTTGAGAGAAATGGAGCAGGACCCTCTTTAAATGTACGGATTAGAAAAGGACCTATTTAGGAAAACAATATTTCTCATTACGGTAATATTAAAAAACACATTGTGATGTACATTTACGTATATATCATTTTACGTTTAAGAGATGCTGATGATTACACCCTCAATATCACAATAATTGTTTCATAGATAATTGTGTAAACATCTGACAGTGTGGCTGATAAGAAATTAACAGTATTGAAAGAACCAGTTAATCATGTTTAGGCAGAACCCAGGTGCACAGAAGCAATACTATTGAGAATAATGAGGTGTGATTGTGGATTGAATTGTTAATGACCTGGTATTGTCACTTGAAAATATGTATTAAACAAGGGATTGTTTTTGCAATAAAGAAAAGATGTAGTTTAGCGAACAAAACAAGTGGCCTGATGTGCCTGAGGAGTTTCATAAGAAAAGTAATTACAGAATAAAATGTCTTTTGAATAGAAGTGTAATGTTGTGTTTGAAGGAAGAGGTCAGTTGTCTTGATAGTCTGTGATCATTGTGGTTTGTGAAGTCTGTTTTCAGCAGTTAAGTCCTGGATGCAGGTTAAGAAGTGAAAAGTTGTGAAACCTTCCACGTATTTCGAATCTCTTTTCACAAATGTTTTTGTTTTTGTTTCTACTGTTTTAATAAGGAGAAACAGAAGAGACGTTACACTCCCCTTTGTTGGAGTTCAGCCAGTCTTTGCCTCTCTGACCTCTTTACATCTTCTTCTCTCTTGCATCTATCCATCCATCCGTTCATTCATTAATTCAGCCATCCATTCATCTCTCCTTCCTTCTATTCAGACCTCCATTCATCTCCTCCGCCCTCTGACCCACTTCACTTACAAATGTCTGTGCTGGTGCGAGTGTATATTTGTGAGAAAAAAAACAAAGATAGGCAAAACACACAGAATGATGAGAAAGTCCGAGAGTGCTTGATGTGCTAGCATGATGATGACGATGGTTTGGCCCCTGTTGAGGGGAAGAGGGGTCCAGCATTTCCTCCCTGGTCCAAAAGTCAAGCCTCGCCACAATGGAACTGTAGTTGAAACAGTTATTCCTACGGGTATCTGAAGTAGCATCTTGCATGAATGTTTATCCTTAGAATACACTCATGCAAAAAACCAATAAAAAAAAAAAAAGGTGAAAGGAGATAGAAGTAAAATACCTCTTACAATTGATTTACTACAATCTGTTTGAAATATTTAAAAACTTTTAGTCAAAGTCTCAGAATACAACTACCGGTGAGTAACCTGGAATAACTTTAATAAATTTGGAGGCCAATGACTGAACACTGCTATCAGTTGCCAACCCAAACTGAAGGCCCTAGACCGTTTATAATATAAACTTTATAATATAAACTCAAGGCGATGGCAGGACACAACTGGCAGCAATTCTTTGTCCAGTCGCTCCTGGCCAGTCCACCATGTCCACTAACACAGATGGGCCATTCAAGTACACACAGAGCAGAGCACAGAGCGAGATGACAGTGGGTAAAATTGTTATTAGAATAACCATTCAAATTACACCATGTGACAAGCACAATGCTTTTAATTTGTCAACTAAACTGTATATCGAAATAATCTCATGATGCAAAGGCAATGCATTAGGCCATATACAACACTCTTACAGGGAGCACATTATCCACACATCGCCATCTTCACTATTGTGTTTGTTTATCATCACAATAGACACAACAGTTCTCAAAATAATGGTTAAAAACTCTGTATCTGTAATTAATTAATAATAATAATTAATTAATAATCATTCATTCATAATTAATTAATAATTAATAATTAAAAAATAAATTTTGATCATACAGTGACATTTAAAGTGACAGCGCAGCTTCCCATCCATCATTCCTCTCTTACTGTCACAGCCCCCATCTGTAGCCTTTTTACAGCAATTATTTCTTCCTGTATGATTGTTTTTGATTTAAATCAAGCAGGAAGGTCAAGTGGCACAAAATGAAATTCAGAGTGTGTGATATGCAGTTGATTATGTCTCTGAACTCTTGATTGACTGGTCTATGAACAAGATAGTTTAAGTATGACGCTTACGAATTGGTATTGGGTAACTGTGCTTGTACATTCATAACAGTTCCCGTTAAACATTAACATTATATGTATTTTGCAGCTGTTTAAACTCAGTAAACTGTTATCATTATGTGTCCAGTTACACCTGTAATAGCTGATTTTATCCAGAAGGGGGAAGTATCTAATCATCATCCTCAGCAACGAGAGATTAACTCTGCTTCCACCTCTGAAGATCTGCCACACCCGATGTTCTAATCTATTTTGTGTTTTTTTTTTTTTATACGTTAAAATCTGTTTTTCATCAGCCAAGGATGCTTTACAGAATCAGGGAAATGCTGTTAAAAACAGAGGAAGATTTTTTCCGGAGGGTGTAAAAAGGAATATGAAGGTTATAGAATGGCAGACTGAGAGCAATTTTTCCAAACCTATCCAAACCACAGAATATCGCTTACATGTCAGGTATAAGACTCAATGTGTATGTGTGAGCGTGTGAGCGTGTGTGTGTGTGTGTGTGTGTGTGTGTGTAAATGACTCCAAAGGAATGCAGCTAGATTTAAAATTGAGGTTGTTACTCTCATAATTACACACCTCCCTCAGATTAGATCACTCTCTCAGGTGATTTCATTTTCACTGTCTTTGAACGAGTGTGTGTTTCCGTGCATGCCACGGTGGCTTTAAACGTTACCGTTAACAACCCTGCAGTAACCGAGGGCAACAGCAGAGCAGCTTTGTCATTATGGCGCCCTGGTGATTTATGTCTGTCGTTCTCCAGATCGTATTAAGTGTCACTCTCTGTGTCGTCTGTAGCACACTTTCTGCAATATTATCATCTCATCAAACAGACAGAGAATCCAGACAGTCTGCAATCTGGCCAATAGCTCATTCACAGGACTGGCAGTTTCCAATACATTTAGCAGGACAGCAGTTATTGGACGTGAGAAAATGCTTAAGATGTGCAGATGCTATTGATATCTTCTTCTCCACTTGAATATAATGCACAATCCAGAAGATGTGATTTATTACTGAAACAGCCAAAAGTAGATTTGCCAAATGGTAATTACAGATAATTGATCATACATTCTTTTCTGTAGCTTCACTAACCTTCGCACAGAATACTGATTTTTAGCAGCCATGCCTTATTTCTTCGAAGTCAAGAGATGTGATGTCTAGGTCCAATTAACAACACTAAACATTCTCTCCATTTCAGCTGAATTTCTTTGCTCATTCTGATGGAACTTAACTCATTTTAATTGAACTTAACAATACTGAAAGGCAGTTAAGTTAAAACAAATAAAGCCACTTCTTCACCGCCTCAGTACAATTGATGGCTGTTGATCATGAGGTGAGAATGATATTTGTTCAGTTTTCAACAGTTCAGTTGCTGCTGGGAGTAAATAATTGCATACAGCCAACTCTGAATCTCTGTTCCTTTTTTAGCTTCACACCGCAAGGCTTTATATTAGACAGCTGATGGGGGCAAGAATCCTTTCTTCTTCCTTCTATTGCACCAATCATTGCAGAGCATAGCCCATTAATAATTGATCTTTCCATCACATCTTGCATAGTCATAGTCATGGAAATTAGCTCATGTAGCCTCTCTGCATTAGCGGTAGATATGGCAGTGACCCTGATAAATATTGTTGTCCTGTCTGTCACTTATTCTTGAATTGCTAATCAATAACAGCTGAAGACATTTCTCTTGGAGCACTTTTCGTCAATTCTAGCCTCACCCTACATGTTATCGCAGCTGGTATTTTTTGCACCTTGTCAGTCTGTGTGTGTGTGTGTGTGTGTGTGTGTGTGTGTGTGCGCGTGTGTGCGTGTGTGTGTGTGTGTGTGTGTGTGCGTGTGTGTGCGGCGCGCGTGTGTGTGTGTGTCATCATGGCCCAATGGAGACAACCAATTAGTGTTGGAAATGTCATGTTTGATTATTAAATACATCTTCATGCAGTCGATACATTATTATACCGTGATCTGCTGATTCTGTTTAAGCGGCTACTGTGCAGAGAAATTACAAATCCTCTTTAAGTGCAAGATGCAAATAACCCATAGAGGTCTTTGTTGCAGTTTTTAATGTATTGCACTATACTTTACTGTACTCATTATCTAGAGACATCTCTCCACTGATTGTTTTTTATTATTATTGAGAAGGTCAAAACATCTTTTTTTTAAACTTTGTTTTCTATCACAATGAGAAATGTACATTTGAATTTCATACATTAAACTTTTGTAAGCTTCAACAAGCTTGTGTCTGCACAAAAAACGATTTCCCTGAGTTGTAGATAAAGTAGTTTCCCCCTCAGTTCCTTATTATGGTGAAGCAATCTGTAGACATGCTCTTGCCTCCACCTTTAGGTCCTCAGACTCCATTTACCATTAAGCTCTAGGATTAATTACTGGAGATAATTACGATACCCGCCACAGCATTTTTCATTATTAGGTCGGTTGGTTTTCCTTTACTGGGAGATACAGTAACCAGTGGTGATTACTTATCTACAAACGCCTTGTTGGAAAATCACCATCTTACATTGATGCTCTGAAAGGAACGACTGCTTCATTGTTGGTGCAACCCAAACGTCATGTGTTAATGCATTTACATGAGGACCAATATCCTGTTGCTATTACATAGGTTACTGTTTTACCTGCATGTTGGTATCATATCCTGTTCTTATCCTGTGTCCCAAACATCCCACACGTACAGTAAAAGATCCATTTCTTACGGGGATTAACAGGGATGCACCTTATGATCTTTTGCTCTTCATGGTGCATCCTTGTATTTGGTGTTTGGACCTCGGACCTACTTACATAGTCCATGGGCTAGCCCCCCCAAAAGAAAGTTCTGTACTTTTTAAAGTTAAATGCATCAATCTGGTGCACTTTGAGAGATAATTAAGAGGCTAGATCTATGAAGAACGTTGAGCTCTTGTAAACAATGTTGTGCTCTTATTCTAGCAGAAGTGGAATGTAACTAAGTACATCTAGGCAATTCAAGTACTGTACTTATGTACAATTTTTGAAGTACTTTTAACCTACTTTACTTGAGTATTTCCATTTCATGTTACTTTATACCCTTACTCCACTACATCTCAGAGGGACATATTGTACTTTTAACTTCACTAGATTTATTTGACAATATTAGGCAAAGTTACTAATTAGGCTACTTTGCAGATTCAGATTCCTAATATAAAATATAAATCAACTGATAAGCTGTGATGTATTATTTATATTATAGCCAGGTGAGCTGTGTGGTGGGGTAAAGCTGTCACGGCCAGAGCCACAAGCCAATTTCACTTTATGATCTGAACTAGGGAAGGTTCTTGAGCATCGTTGCAGAGGAAATACATTAAAGTGTAAAAATATTTCCGGTTCATAATGAAACAGTGGTGTGACAAAATAGACTTTGGTGGGCCGCCACAGTATAGGTAATTAAAGGGAAACCCTGTAGCAATATTAAATAGATCCATGAGATATGTACTGTCTCATAAGATTGATGGGTTAGTCAACTGATTTAAGCTTAACCCAGACTTTCTGGATTGATTAGTTTTTTTTGTGCAGTGTGGATAACTTCCATATGATTTGATTTGGCCCACACACCACCAATTCAACCAGTTCCGTTGACACATAGTGTTTGTTTCAAGACCAGTGATGCACAAATGATCGATAGAAAGGTGACGATTGTCAGATCTCAGATTCTTTCCCAGGATTTCCATCAGTGGTTTGTCCAGTGTTGCCTATTACACACTGGTCGAGCACTTCAGAATAATGGATTTTTACCAAGTTGGGTTGCATCACAAATGAAATGAAAACATGTAAATACAGTAATTGTAGAATTAATAATTAAAGCACACACAGATCTGTATAGAATTGCATATCTGACGCTGAACTCTAAATAAAAACCTGTTCAGATATCTACGGCGAGAGGTCTGTATCAACCATGAATCCATGTTTAAAAATGTGAATACAATTTGCACACTGAATAGTAGTTCCCTCTAATTTATGTACACAGTGTCACATTCACACAGACCTTCATCAATTGCTCTTTTCCTGTAGCTTTTATGTTTAATCCTTTGCAATGCAGTTTTCCTTCAGTAATTTTCTCTGCATTGTAGTAGACCATAACTGTAATAATGCATCTCATCATGAAACATAAGAGCAAAGCTGTTAGTAATATTGTTTCCCCATACCCACTCTAGATTACTGAATATGTTGAAAGTGTCAGCAGTATAATGTTTAATTTATTTTATTTAGTTCCATCTCTGTTGATTTTATTCATTATCGCGCTTTCTCAATCCATCATATTTTTTTTGCCTCTCTAATGACCTGATTTTCCCATGAGGATCCGTAGTTTTTCCCTCTCTTGAATTAAACATGCAGCTCTTGATCTGTTGATGTTGTAAGCGATTGGCTGCATATTAAATGTGAACTTGCTCAAAGCTGGATTGGAAAACGATTCTCACAGAGACAGCTCATAGGCCGTTATGTGAGACCAGTTATAATGGATTGCCAATGTCAGGCTCATTGAAGCCAAAACACAAAGACTATGCTGAACTTTCTTTGTGAGTCAGGCCTCAAGACATGAACACTTTGACTGAAGTAAGACTTTAACCAGAATATGACCCTTTTATCAGGAAAAATCTGTGTGAGAATAAAACAACCACTTGAGAAAGTTAATGAGAGACTTTGTGCATCAGACTTAAGTTTCTGGTGGGATCTGATTCCAGACCAGCAGGGGTTAGCATGGCTGGGGTCTTCACCACCTAATCATCTCTTGGCATTAGTCAAGTAGTTTGTTTTTTTATACTCAGTTGACATCCACCATGCGTCTGCTCTCTGGTTCCCACGACCCTTTTCCCTTGTTGCCATAGCCAGAGTGTGTTTGTGTTTTCGAGGGCGTGGACTCGGCGGTTACTGGGTTGCTGGCTGATTGTATTCGCTAGCAAAGTTGGTTTGTAACTCGGGGACTTGGGGAAAAATATGACTCATGAGCTGTTGTTTCTTCTTCTTCTCCTTTTTTTCTCACGTCATCTTCCATTTGATCCACCAACCCCCCACCCAGACAAAAGGGATGTGATACTTTCTTAAAACCCATTATAGAAAGAAATATTATGTCGGATCAAGGATCAAACTCAGTGATGGTGTTCCTTTGCCACATGCAGGCCACGCATCAGTTTGTCGTACTGAGTTCATCATGTTCTTACATGCATATACAGTATCTGCCAAACAATGTCTGTCCAGTGACAAAGAAGTCAGAAGCCAGCCTCACCCATTCACAGCTGGTAACAGGCCAAATTACATTTAGTTTAAAAAGCCCATATTTTATAGAATAAAAACTCTCACATACCTCTTAGAGAACCATCGATGGGAGGCAAAACATCTGCTCTCATGGTGGCAAAATGTACAGTGTATAGAGGTTTATGAGAGTCCAGTAACAAAGATCAGATTCAATTTACAACCAATCAAATCCATCACTGAGATTAAAGTATAAAAAACACATAACTTCAGAAAAATACTACCATTGACTCAGTGTTCAATTAAAGTCAAGAAGTATGGGCAGACAAATGTTATTAATTTTTTAAATTACAGACACATTTTATTCAGGGAGTTGAATGAATCATTTACAACCTGTTCTTAATAAAAGTCGATTAAGATTAAGATCAAGATCAAGATCAGTCTGCCAGAAGACAAACTCATGTCACCATAGCTGAATGTCTCAAGTGACTCCTCTGCTTGAATAAAAGTTTCTTTGTTTCATTTGACAGGACAAATGTTACAATATGTGTGTGTGTGTGTGTGTGTGTGTGTGCATGTGTGTGTACGCGCCCCTGCACATAAAGTGAATCACTGCACCCTAACTGAATACACTAGTATAGTGACTGTGGCGAAACTGGGGCAGGAGAGCAACACACACACACACACACACACACACACACACACACACACACACACACACACACACACACACACACACACACACACACACACACACACACACACACACACACACACACAGAACTAGGACAGAAAGTTCTTTATGTCTCTCTCCTGTTCTGTCTTTCTGTAGTTATGCAGGTCGTGTGGTTGGCAGCAGTTTTAAAGCACAGAAGGAGAACCCAGAGTTGACCGTCCGTAATACAGATCCTGTCCTGAAGGGGGCGAAACAGAGGCTGGAGCAGCTAACACAGGTACACACACTTCAAATAAGAAACATGGGTGAGGTGAATGTTTATCAACAAACCATGGCATTATTTCATTTCAATTCCAGTCTAGCCAGTTTATGCTTACAGGCAATATTTAGTAAAAACCAATGCTAATGGCAAAGCCTACGGATAGCAATATTGATTGGCCGGTCCATTTTTCATCAACACTTTGATCCAGAGCAAGCCATCTTGATATAACACTGATCTATAGATTTGTGGTCCCCAGATGATGATTTTGATTATTTTGGTGACCCTATGATCTTTCAATATATATCCACATCTATGTATTTAAATCCTGTCTATGACTAGTTTCCCAGAGGATGACTCCCATTGTATTTGGGGACCCACTGACCTTTCCTTTAGCAACATCAGGAAAACATGTCCTCTGACTCACACAATCTAATGGTCAGAAGTTGATGAAATTTGTCCCTAGAGATATTTTCCATTTCAGATACATGAGCTCTCTTTCTTTCTCTCTGGCACTGTCGTCATCAGGCCAAAATGCCAACTTTGCATCAGCATGAACTTTGTAACATACCTCATAAGCATTCCAGCATGTCCATATCTGACATGGCCATTTATATATTGAGTTTTCTAGCCCTGGCCCACATGATGAAGTCAGTGTCTCTTTCTCTTTGTCTTTAACCATTCCACAATAATGTAATCTGTGACTTATCTTTGTATTGGGCCAGAAATATTCATTTATCACAATGTGCAGACTCTGCAGTAGCCTCTCTTATAAAAACTGTATTTTGGATAACCTAATTATGGTGATGTAGATGTAGATACAGCCAGAATAAACAAGAGGATATGTGGGGGATTTCATAACTCTTCAAGAGAGCATTAATATCTTCTGTAGTCACCTTGACACCATGACGTATGACGGTGGTTAGCATTCTGCACAAATGTGTCTCCCTGCCTTTAATGAACTGATTTATTCATATCCATTCTTAAATAATGATGCTATTGTTAGTTTGATCCTTGACTGTTATTATTATAGTGAAATATTTAGTTCAACCTCTTGGTGTGTCTCTAAAGTGTGATGTGGGTGTGATACACAGTTGCTGAAGAGAGCTGCAAGTGTGTGTGTGTGTGTGTATGTGTGTGTGTGTTTGTGTGTGTGTGTGTTTGTGTTTGTGATGTGTCCTTGTCCTCATCTGCCTCTCAATCATTCGTTATCACCTCATGTGTGAACCGCTGCTTGATATAATAAACTTAAATGTCAGCATTCTGAACAGATGTAGATAATAACATTGCAATAATAAATTAATTAATTCAACAATTAAACTGGATTTATGCAGCACTTTCAAAGCTCTGAATAGCATGGTAATGTGGCGGTATGATTTAGATGAATGATTCATAAAATCATGTGAATATCATTCCATGAAATGATGTACCAAGGTTATCCATGATGAAGATTCATTATTTGCTCTAAATACCAGTTGGCTGTTTTTTGGGGCCCTTTAGAGACAGTCAGACAGACAAACAGAAAGGCAGACAAGTAAACAGAGGGAAAGACCAGATAAACGGGCAAAGAAGTCAACAGCAAACATGTTGTATGTCAACCATTAAACGGATAAGGCTGTTTATATTTTGTACTGGTGTTATTGTCAACAAATTCCATGACAAGACCAAAATATCTCGAGTCTTTCCAGCATTCCCAGCCAGTCTGTAGCACTTGCAGGTCATGAATACATACTTTCATTTTTTTTTAAAGGCTTTAAAATCTACATATATATGACAGTAGGATCAATGTATTATTGGTTTTATTCTGTTCACAGGATTTGTTAACGAACTGAACTACAGAATATCATCAATATTATTTTTTAGCCATACCCGTGAAATTGATGGTGACATAGATTTCAGGCCGTGTGCTTATGGGATCAAGAAATCAATTTGAACTGAATAAGTGATACCAGTGACATGTTTTGATGTAGCAGCAAGTTCTTTCAACGCTGACTATCTTGAGTGCTTTATCGTAAGTTCAAGAGTGGAAATTGTAGTTTGCCAAGACGATCTGATGCATTCTGTGGAAGTGTTTGTCTGGTTTTTGAACCTTCATGGAAAAATCATGAGAATGGGACCTATTTCATACAGTCTATGTTTGGGACATGCTATGGTTTATTTCTATTCTTTTTGCAGTTGAAGCTCTTTCTGTGATCCGTCTAATGTTGTTGGTGAGTCCATTAATCATGTTGCATTTACATGGAGCAAATGCCAAGTCAGCAACATCCCCCTGCCACATCCACAAACACACACCCCACATACACCATGCAATCACTTATGTACGAGATTTGCTTTCTCTGGCCCATTAATTCTATGTAAGCTGTACATGTCCTATTATTCTTTGCTTTAAAGACCTGTGAATCTTCTAACACGCACTCAAACACTACGAGGATAGGGTTAGGGTTAGTGTTTTTGGAATTGTCATGCATGCCCGCTGAATTGATGATGGTAATGCCAACAGGCCACAGCATGAACCACAGAGAAAAGTCAGACATAACAACACAGCTCATCTGCATTGCAAACTATTTTAAGTTCCAAAGGGTGTGCAGTCTTTACATCTCTTTGATAAATTTAGAGAATGCAAGTCACACAGACAAACCCAGTGTGTAAGTACTATACACACTATAGTTTAAAATCACCTTTGGAAATCCAGCACCGTGGCTGTGCGCCAGTGCTTTTTCTTTAAGGGAGGCCATTTATCTGAGGCACACACATTAATGCACACTATTTAATAATAACAGTTCATGCGTGCCATGTGTGCCATTTACACACTCACACGTATAGGATTAGAGGAAGAACCCAATATTAAATAAGACAAATATTATTATGATTTAATCAGCTGTGTTTTTTGGAGGTCTGTCCTTCTGTCTGTCTGTCCTTCCCTCCGTCTCTTCTTATTTCTCACTGTCCTAATGAGGTACTATGTTGTTAATTAGACCAGTGCAGCAGTGGCTTTGCCCTCTAATGGGATTCTATTTGCGTAGCCAGTTTCCTATCCTTGCAATTAAGATGTGTATGTACATGTTCAGCCAACCAGGATGAGCCTTATCAGCCCTGCGAGGGCTGCCTCTGCATAGTAAAAGGGCAGTGGTCTCACCACTCCTTAAGTAACAGCAGAATACAGATAGTAGGGGTCTCCTGAACTTCATTGAGGACACCAGAGTCCCTGTTTCATCATAGACCTCTCTCTGTTTAAAGGAATTGGCAATTTGGGAGATATGCTTATTCGATTTCTTGTTAGAAGTTAGATGAGAAGATAGATACCACTCTAATATTTGTCTGTTAAAATAATGAATGAAGCTACAACTGGCAGCCAATGAGCTTAGCTTATCACTTAGTACTGACATCCTCTATGGCTCTGTCCAAAGGTAACAAAAACAGACTACCAGCACCTCTAAAGATCACTAATTAACACTTTATGTAAAAGTATAAAAATGACAAGTTAGATAGATAGATAGATAGATAGATAGATAGATAGATAGATAGATACTTTATTAATCCCACAAGGGGAATTTTCTTCGCTTGTGGTTTTACAAAGGCCAAATAATGTCTGGTCACAGTAATTTCCTGGAAGTCGCTGAAGAAGAGTGTAGCTACCATGCAGGGACTCAATGTCAACATTTTATCTGGTGATATGGTTGCCTAGGGACCAGCATAAAGCAGCAGTGGCTAGTGTTTTAGATGGTTCATTCTAATTGGTTGCAAATATTTTAGACTATGCATCTAGACCTGTGCACATACACATACAGTTATACTATACTAGTTATTGTTACATTATGTTTCTGTTTTCCGAACAACAAACTGCATCATTCATAGTGTTGGCTGATATGTTCAAGTGGTTAAGGTACTGCCCACCACTCATTATCTTCGTTAAGTTTTCGAAAAGATCTTGACCAAATTATGATACCTTACCAATTAAAGCGTTGGTCATTTGATAACTGGAATGAGAAGTAATACCACAATTGACATTCCATTATTTATTTATTCTTTTGAATTTGTTTTGACCTCACCTGATGCCAAACTAAGTTCTTCTCCTGTCATTGAGACAGACCATTCTGGAGCTGTCACCCTTGAATGATTTGACTTTTAGGTCTGTTGGTTTCATTGGAAAGTTTCAGCGCCACATGACCCACATTCTGTTTAAATTCTAGCCTTTGCACATGAACAGGAAAAAAACAGTCGTGGTCGAATCATTGCTGTAATGTGTTTTTGTCCTCCCACAGCCCTCATTTGAGGTCCGATGACATGATGCTGAATCACTGCACAGAGTCTGTTTCGATGTCCCTTTGGACATGCTGTCATATAATAACCTTGGTTCACCTTGTTTCCACAGGCTGCTCCACACTTGCTGTAGAGTGGAGGCCAGATGTCCCTCCTTATGTATCCAACTTGGAAACGTATTCTAAAACATAGATAGACTAAATCCACCATTACTATTTAAAAACTGGCAATATATCACACACTTTTTGGTAATTTATTCAAAATATGAACATAGTCTTGTCTGTTTGCATGACGTATTTTAATCCATTTAACATTGTTTCCTCTTGTTCCAATCAAATACATACATGAAAAGTGCAGTATAATTATGTGTAGGTCTACAGCTGCACATTTTCAGAAAAATATATACTGTTTGCATACTCATTCAGTGTGTGTGCATCACATTATGCACCACAATCTATAGCAACAGCTTATACCATACTTATTTTGTTTAGGGATTATATTTGCTAGGCAGAGTTAAGCCATGTTTAGATATTGGACTTTAGACTGGATTTGGTTATCTAACAACAAGCAACTTAGGCGTGGAAGCATTGCTGTAATTACTCTTACCCTGCATGACAATGGTGTTCTAAACAGTAGCGGGCCGTCAGGGCCAACAAGGCCTTCTCTGCTGGCCTAAACATCAACAGAATATAAATACAATTTTAATATATTTTTTTCCACAAATATGTATTAAATTATTCCCCATAGTCTATTCTCTTCATTTCATAGCTTTTCTCTTGGTTGCGCTGCTTCCAGCCTCAGGTTGAGAGAGGAGGGCTGGCCTTTACGTTAGAGCTTTTATCCAATCATATTTCAGCCGTCATGTGTTGCTAGGGTCCAAGAAATCTGCCCTTAGGCCTTCAGAAGCAACAGTGCTGGCGTCTGTAGCTTAAAGTTAACGGAATCTAAACTGTGGTGTTAACCAATCACATTTAGAGTTGGCGACACCGGGGCCAGCATGCAGGCGTACAATGACGTCAGCACGGGCACGTCTTTTGATTGGATGCGCACTGGTGAGAGGTGGAGCTAGCAACCTGAACCTGATCCTGTGGCGACCTGAACGAGCTAGCGTTAATTCGTGTAGATAGATATAGAAGCGTTGTTTTTGTGTTATTTTTTTAACCCACAATGGCTGATGGAGGAGAAGAGATAGATTTGGTTGCAGAAATACAAACAACGCCATTTTCAAGACGTACTACGCTATGTTAAGGTGATGCAACGCCTAGTTATAATGCGTTTCTGTCTAAATGTATAGTTTCTAGAGCCATGGCGTCATAATGATGGTATTAAGAGGTGGAGTCATTCAGGGAGGACTGTGTAGGACATCACTGAAGGCCTAGGTGTGAAATGCACGGCCCGCTACTGGTTCTAAAAAACAATTGTAATTATTAAACTCAAGAAGAGTTGACTCTCAGTTTGGCCTTCTTAGTATTTCATTTGCCAGACATATTTCAGTGTGAGCTAACTCAAATCATTACGATAGATGTTACAATCTTGGAGGCATCATGCAGTTTTGCTCTATAGAAATGGTATCTCAAGTAAAATAGAATGAAATGTGAGTATCATATATCTTTTTCCTTTATAAAGCTGGTGGCTGTTTGCCTTATCTCTGCCCTCAGCTGGAATTTATTTATTACCCACCTTGATGCTCTACAATACACATTTGTCATACTGTGAACCAATTATATATGTTCTTGTATACAGTATGTGTGAAAACCTAATAACTCCCATTTTGGTGTTTTATAGTTTCTTACTTGGTCAAAAACTTTGTGTAGTTTCCCATTCGGCATCATAATTATATAACATGCCACAGCATCCACGCTGTTACTTAACTGAGCAATAGAGAAAATGGATTCACACCGAGAAAGCATGACCTCAATTACCCTTTAGTCTGCTCTCTGACGTGTGTGTGTACGTTTGTATATTTGTGTTACTTGGTGTTTGTACAAAAATGTGGTCATTTAGTGCTTTTAGTGTGAAAAATATAACAGAAATACATCCTTTTTTTTGTTTTATTGTTTATCATTGCTCAAGTAATATGACTGTTGTATTGTCAGTGCATGCTATATTGCTGACCTTTGACCTCATTACTATCAACTGTTTGTAATGTTTGTCATTTAGGAGCTGAAGTTTATTCACCTTTGCACTCATTCTCAGGTCAGCTAAATGCCTAAATTGTAAAAAAACAAAAACTGAGTCAGTCTACAGCCTTGTTAGCAGCTAACATTTGCTAATTAGCACCAAACACAAACTTCAGCTGAGGCTGATCAGTAGTACATGTAGTTTTGCAAGTATTAAGTCATAGTAGTGTTCGACAAATTTTTGACCTGATGACGGTGCTCGATGAGAAGTCAGACAAACATGGCCATCCAGAGAGCAACTTTTATAAACTTTTATGAACATAAACTTTTGTGTTTATGGACATTTGTTTGTGTTTGTGTCGTTGTGTGTGGGTGCATGTTTTACACTTCTTGTGAGGACATAAAACCTGATTAAACAGTCATATTGTGGGGACTCGTTTTCCTTATGGGGCCAAATAATCTCATAATGTAAATCACTTAATTTTAGGGTGAAGACTTGGTTTAAGGTAAGGGTAAGGTTAGGTTTAAACTTGAGGTTTAGGGTAAGGGTGAGGGTTAGGGTTAGGCTGGTAGCGGTTATGGTAAGTTTCCAGGAAATGAATGTAAGGCAATGTAATGCCCCTAAAAGACAGGCAAACATGATCGTGTCTATGTGTGTTTTATTTAGGAGCTGTTAGTGGACCTCGGCTGGGCGAGCAAAACCAGAGGAAAGGTGGAGGAAGAAGAGGGAGGAAGTGCACAGATGGAGAGAGGCAGCGGAGACGACTGCGATGATGAAGATGGCTGTGAAGCATCTGGTGTGGAGAACGGTGAGTCATTTGCACACATACACACACAAACACATGCAAAAAAAGAACAGCAAATATTAGCAAATATACACCCACACATATAAACACATGAATTGATGCACATTTGCAGGCCTGTCTTCTGCTTGTGCAAAAATGGGGATTCTGATTCATACAGAACACATCAGCATATACTGTATATACACGCACGCACGCGCGCACACACACCACCCACCCCCACCACACACACACACACACACACACACAGTTCATTGGCATGGTGGAGGTTTCAAAATGCTGCAGCCTCCACACATCTTGTGCCAGCAGGGAAATGCCCAGAGGGAGGGAGAGTCCTGAAAGATGGATTCAACTGCCCTCCCGCTCTCTCTCTCTTTTTCCATCTCTCTTTCTGCTGGTCTGGGCAATTTATTTCCACCTCGGCCGGGAAAAAGGATGCACCAACAACCATGTCATCCCAAAAACAGAAATGGAAAAAAATGAACCGTAATTATCTATTGACTTATTCACTGGGCTCATGTTTATACATAATACATGGGTGTCACAGGGAAATCTAGGAACCCCTACAGGCCTTGACATCCCACAGAGTGAATGTAGTTCAGAGTTGCTGTAATTTAAATTGTTGATGAGAAAATGCTGCTCTATATTGAGGTTTATTGACCAAAATTATTGACCCTTTTCTATGTGAGAAGTTTGTTTTGGAGCATTGTAGTAATAATCCAGGCATTATAGAGCCTTGTAAAATATGAAAGGGGTTTAAATTGAGACCTGCACTCAAGCACTTTGTTTTGGTGTTTCTGTTCTTTTTCAGTTGAATCAATGGTCACATTTGTTTTTAACGTTGATTTGCTAGTTGAACAATCATCGTACTGTGGGAGTGTGTTCATGTATGACCCCATCACTTGTAGTAAAAAGCTAATTCAGAGAGTAGGTTTGAAGTACCTTAATCACACTCAGCAGATGGTTTACGTCAAGTATCTTACATACTAAAGCAACCGTCCTTCCAACTAGTCTGTTCCCACATAATAAGAGCAAACAGATCAAGTACTTTGTTAAATATCTGTTCCGTTTGAGCAGAGTTAGGTGGACCCAAAAGCAGACTCAGATGCACAGTAAAATGATTGAGGGAATTCATTGCAACTAAGGGAAACAATGGCGGAAAGCAAAGCTGAAGAGAAGATGCCAGAGAGTGGTGGACGGCGTGGCTGGCAGGATGGCTGGGGAGGTGGCGTGGCAGGCTGATGAGTGCAGGCAGGCAGAGAACCAGTTTCTGGAACACAGCAAAAAGAAACTACTCAAAAGCAACGACACAAGGAAAAACCACTGGCGAATCTACACTGGCTAAATCGGAGTTTGGCCCAGCGCGAATACTACCACTGTAACAGAACAATGAGAGACTGGAGAGCCAAGGTAGATATACAGTGTGATGAGTGATTAGATGCAGGTGTGCTCAATCAGCCAGCAACCAGGAGCACAAGGGAGGGGGAAAGATGCCACGCCCACTGGCACACACACACACACACACACACACACACACACACACACATACACACACACACACACACACACACACACACAGGGAAACAGACAAAACATGAAACAGACAGAGAGAAGGAAAGACATAGGGAAAACACAGAAATAAACCACAGAGTTACGTCCGTGATCGTGACAATATCAACGTCATCTCCAACCTGAGGTCTGAAGGCTGCTCACCCTACACCCTTCTGTTTACTCTATGGAAAGCTTTACTGCCCATGTCTATCGTTGATAGCTGGAAAAACACATGTTGATTAACTAGTCAACATACGAGAAGACCCCCGCAACCTTTATGGTGACGGCACTTTCCATGACACCCGAGTGGTTTGTGCCTGGACTTACTATGGTCATATTGGTGATGACCCAGGCCAATTATTCTCAGAACAAACCAATAATGTCATACCAGTGTAAACCAGGGCTCATTCATCACCACCATGTTACCCATTATCAGTCAACCACGTGAACACATCACTCTGGTGATGTCGTTGGGTGGTGAGGTTTCTCTCCCCGAGGGCAGAATGTAATAGGGCCAAAGGTCATTGTCACACTAATTATCCTTGCACTGTCCTCGTCATTCCCGGAGTCATGTGTTTCCGTACAGCGACACAAAGCACGAGTGTAGCTTGTTGTAATACTGAACTGTAGGACAGTGGTTCCCAACCCCTGGGCCGTGGACTGGTACCAGGCCATGGGACATTTGCTACCAGGCAAGAAGAAACAACTAGACATTAGATAAATAAAATAATTAATACATATTTTTATCTTTGATTTCGCAAGTTCAGCTATTTTTATTTTTTTGCTTTTATTTTTATCTCCTGTAGCTTACTTACTTATAGCATAAGTGCCTCTTCCCTCCCATCCCCCCGATCTTGTGGAAATGTTGTGAACATTGTGCGGATGGATCAAAGCAGATTGGAAAAAACATTTGCATAATGTAATTACGTTTTCTTTAACTAACATTAGATCTTTACACAGCTAACAGCCATATTTAGCATTACAAAAATGTGTTAGTCAGGGCATTTGTGAATTTTAGTTGCCAGATCACACTCGAGTGTGTTGCTGCGATAGAGAAAGGTCTCAAACAAAGTTAATTTTAGTGTCAGAATGTTCTAAAGATATGCGATTTGTGTGGAGATGAAGCAAATAAATCAGTCACAATCTGTGTTCGCGTTCACTTCTCCTGTTGGAGTTAATAGACTCAGGACTGTTGCTAGTCTCCTAAAAGGGTGAGGCAGTGACAGATACAGGAAAGTGACTCTCGGTGGGCAAGCTCCTCTCTGAACTGTCTCTGAAACTGCAGCGTTGATGAGTAGATGAGTTGCAAGTGTGCAATGTGGAACAGGTGAATCAGATTGGCAGCAATCAGGGAGCCAGTAGCCGAAGAGTGAGTGGAGGAGCCACACCCTCACAAACAAACACAGACAGGGAAGAGCTGGAAACACAGAGGACGTAGATACACAAGAGACAGTGGTAAAAAAAAAAAAGCTAAATTGTTTGGTTGGGTTTTGAGTAGTGTTGAGTAAGGTTTGGTTTTAAAGAAGTGGTTGCAGGTTGGTTTTAAGTCTCAATTTCAGGCATCTGCAGAACTCAAATGGGGTGTTTCAACTGTTACTGTTTCAACTACTGAACAACAGGGGATTTGAATTTGAATTTGAATCTGTGAATCCCAGAGTTTAAAGGCTAATGTTAATGTTACAATATCCTTAAATGTCCTAAATGTGCCTCACAATCATTCAGTCAATTAGTTTTCACCCCGCATCTTCTTGTCAGAGAGTCCATTCAAAATATTGTGATCAAAAAAATTATCTGTAGTGTAAAAAAGTTTGGGAACCCCAGCTGTTGGTATGTAGTGATAAAGATTGCTATTGAAGTCAAGGGATTTGATATAACGGTGGCCGATTAAGGAAACTAATCTCAAAATAAGTATCCAAAGTTAAGCAATTTACTAGTGTCCAAAAAAAACTATTTAATATCTTGTGCTGTAAAGCTTTGGTGAGAAATTTAGAGAATTATAATCAACAAAATCTCAATGCAAATGACAGGAAATAATAATTGATAGTTTTGTTTACGCACTTAATTCATACTCAAGATTTCCCTCAATTGTACATCAGGATTATTTTTGAAACGTTGTTGAAATAGTAGCTGCAGATGGGAGGAATGATAAAACTTGTATGCCACCTTAAATGTGCGTTGTCTTATACTGCATCACCCCCTTGTCTAACTGCTCTGAAAGTAATGTATTTGTTGGGCCATTTTTCATGGGTTTACTAACCTTAATATGTCAGATCGGTGGAAACTCCCGCTGGGTCTGAAACTGGTACATTGGCTATTTACAGAGAACATTGCTGGTTCAGATTTACAGAACTGGTGGCAGCGAGTGGGATCGTGTCTCTCAAGCCCCAATGAATGCCTGGAGAAAGAATCACATTAAAGAGTGACAAAAGGGGATTTTATGCATGTATACCCGCTCGTCGGCATCTCTATGCATATAAATAAGCATCACCCGCACTGAAACTGAAAGAGTGATGCAGCATCAACCAGACCACACAAATCACAGGGATTCATCTCTTTTTTTAATTATCTGTACTCCTTATGCCTATACTGTATTAAATCAATAGTTCTGAGTTAATGTATAAATAAAACACCATCAAATGAATAAATGCAGGCTGCTGTGATTTTATTTTGGATAGATCTGCCACTAAATCAGCCTCTCTCTCTCTCTCTCTCTCTCTCTCTCTCTCTCCCTCTCTCCCTCTCTCCTTAAAATTCTGCCAACAACACATGTCTCTGGGTCTGAATCGCTGAAATGTGGAGCTTATTATTTCCCAGCAGAGGAAGAGCATAGAAATAAAATGCTACTTGCGTGAAAAAGAGTGTTTGCAACTGTGTGGATGTGCGTACACAAATTAATGTTCATGGCGTCTTGGTGGCGCGTGCGTGCGCGCCACGTGCTCCACATGTACGATTTAAGTGTGTTTTGTTTTCATCCAGACGGTACATCTGTTACTGCGATGTCTTTGTGTGTAATCCACTATGTTTTATGGATGGCCCAGTTCTCTGTCTGACTGATTGAAAGGGATCCAGTCGTGTGCTGCTTCTTGACTTGTTATGTCTTTCTCAATAATAACCTGTTGTTTTCCTTCACACACACACATGATTAAGCTTAAGTTCTCTCTCCATCCCTGGGCTGCAGATATGAACAAAGATGAAAATTACAAAGGAAATACCCCCCCCCCCCCACCCCTGTCCTCTAATTCGTTCTCATGACATTTGGGTTTTGTTGAATACTAAAGAGAGAACAAGAAAAGTGGAGGTGGGGTACCAGACGATATCAGCCAAGAGCTGAAGTCAAACCTCAAAACTCAAAGCTTCATTACCAAGGCTGTGCTTCCTTTATGTGGGACATTTAACAGTGAGAAGTTATTTTAGTCATGCTGAGACAGTGCACAGCCTAATATTGTTTAATTTAAGTCCCTTTACAAGTTGATCTCGGCCCAGAGATGGAGAATCACTTGGTAAACTTTGTTCACAGATCAAAAGCAAAGAAAAAGGCAGATGTCTGAACATATGAGCCGTTAAAGGCAGAGAGCTTAAGTTAGTGCTATTTGTGCCATTTTACAAAGAGGCAGTGAAGTACAGCCAGAAAAGCTGGTACTGTAATTTTCTCTCTAACATTGTAGTTTGGAAATCAATGTTATACTGAAGATTATGTATATGCAAATGAGTATATTTAAATGGTATGTGAATAGAAGAAGATGCATGCCTGTAGACACAAGGCTCAAAGATTGCTTTGTTTATATGTCTGTCTCCAGACAGACATATAAGCAAAGTACTCAAAACTGCTTCTGTGGTAGTTGCCATTACAGTGGGTGTCTCCAGGAACACATTTTTCTATGATGACAGGTGAAAACATTACTAGCCACACTGTTGCTGACGGTACTTCTGTCATTTTTTTTCTTCTCTTTTTTACTATTCCTCTTTCATCGTTTAGGCATTTGTCACCCTCTCCTCCCCTTCAATTCAGAGATTAAACTGATTGATTTTTTTTTCCAAACCAGCACAGTCCCTTCTTCAACTGCCCCTTCTCCGATCTCTCTGTCTCCCTAGACATACACAGGTCCTATAATGTCAATAATGTAAATGTAATCACGGCTTCTCTTCTCTTCTCTTCTCTTATCTTGTCTTCTCTGTAACAAATTAAATTATGTGTCATTACAATGGCTCTGCTTTAAACTGGAATGTGGTGGTGGATACTAAAACCTCCAGTTGTCCACGATTCACATTGCAACCACTAATGTCAGTAAAGTCTGGAAAGCAAATCCCTTCTAAGACATTATATCTCCCAGATTAATTCTATACACCATGTACATGTACATATATATATATATATATATATATATATATATATTCATTCAGGAGCTCTTTGTATCTTTACCAAGTGCAGGATGTTTCTGTGTGCGTGTATGTATGTAAGAGAATGTGAATGTGTACTCGCATGGGGCACTCAATCCCTGTAACCATGGTTACCAGGTGGTCTGTCCTCCCATGGGTCCTTATTTGATGACAATGGAGAGAGAGAGAGAGAGATATGGAGAGATAGAGGAAGAGAGGAGGTGTGGCAGATTGTGTGCCATCTCTCTTGGCCAAGCAACATAGGCTATTGTATTTTTGCATTGTGCTTTCTGTAACCTCGTTTACTCCTTTGTGTAACAGTGCCTTGGGATCTGGTTAAGCATAGTTTAATTTGCAGTTCAAATGCTGTCAGTATTGGGTTCTTATCATAATCCTGCCCTAAATAATGGCCATACAACTGGATACTGTACATTGCTGAACCGTTTTCTATTTATTGTCTTGCCTCTTCCAAGTATCTTCCCTTCATCGTCTCTGCCTTGCTCCTCTGGCCTCTCCCCCACTTCCCTGGGGCCACATTCACAAAGCCTTTAGAAGCCATTTCATCTTAAAGGGAGAGGCCAGTGTTTTCCATGTTGCCCCTCTGCCTGAGGATGGTTTGATCTGCATTTGTAAGCATCTGTCTAAAGGGAGCCAGAAAGAACAATAAAAAGCCTGGCGAGGCTCCGAATCTGCACCCGTGACTATAAAAGTTCCCAGAGCGAGCCTTTGGATCGGTTTGATCAGTGCAATAAAAATGAAACTGCTTTCTTTGTACACGCATGCACTGGAGAACATGAGGGTGTAAATTATGCTATGAATGCAATCAGTATCCCACTGATACAGCAGCTTTACTCTGGAAATCCAGACTGAAGCATTTTCTTCTTATAATGCTTTATTTTCACATTTAGTCAATAAAGCAACCCTGGTTCTTACTTATATATGAGTGAGGGATGTGCATTAGTAAATACATTCAGTAGGACATTTCATGCTGTCTGGATTTTTTGTTTTTTAAGAACAAATGTTTACTATACAGTGAAGAAATCTGTCTGCTGTTAGCTACATAGAATGTCCGCAGCAAAATGTTCACCATTAACTAGTCCTTTTTTTTTCACCGGAAATATCAGCTCCAGGAAACTAAACATGGTTTTCAGGGTCTTACTTACACAAAGAAAAGGTCAGGGCTGCCTTGTTGCACGCGACGAGACGTGTACACTTTTTCAATTCAGAAGTATAGAATAGGTGTGGTGATATTCTGCCCATTGTCAACAAATCCAATTGAGACCAACAATTAATTGATCCTATGTATGTGCCTTTGACCTCCATTGTTGTCCAAAAACTATTTGAAACACATCAATGATGCACACTGTTATGGCATGCTTCTTTTATAAAGATAAACATGGGCACTTTAATACATTTTCAGTCAATCCCACATACAAAAGAGCCCCAACGCACTATTAACCCCTGTTTGAGTGATGTTTGCTAAACGCAACAGTGGCTAGCTTCTTTGGGAATTTATATCGATTTTTTAAGTAATCGTAGCCTGTTTTTTAAGAGGGTGGGTAAGGTGGTGCAGTCTTTGGCACTGTTTCCTCACAGCAAGAGGGTTGGCTTGGGCTTGGGCCGTTTTCTGAAGAGCTGTTCTGAAGCTCAAAGTGGGTGCCTCCAGCTGTCGGCATCTTGGCAGTGACGACACAGCCTAACTCTAAAAATGGGCATAGAGGTGGATCTTCGGTGAAGCTGAGGCGGGCCCAGACAGTTAGTGACCTGAAACGCCGCCCACCTGTCACTCAAAGCAACAAATGCCCTTAATAATGCCAAACTCTGAACCTTAGTTTTCAATTTAAGGGGTACGTGAAAATTCACACCTTGTGCCATTTTCATGAATGCGGATGTTAGCTATAGAGACCAAAACCATTTTTTTGGTACCAGGCTGTTAACGTGTTTATTTCTGCTGTAAAATCTGTAATTTTAACATGGGGGGTACATGGGGACTGACTCGCCTCTGCAGCCATCCTCTAGTGGCATTAAGGAACTGCAGTTTTGGAAGCAAACACGTTGCCAGGTTAGGTTATTTGTTGACTCTAAATCTCCCGTAGGTGTGAATGTGAGCGGGAATGGTTGTCTGTCAGCCCTGTGATTGACTGTCGATGTGTCCAGGTCAGTAACAAATGGGCTTTGAGCCGACAGAGTATGGAAGTCAGAATGTGAGAGACTAACGCATTATTAGTTGTGGTCTTTTTTAGTGATTTGTTAACAATAACACAATTACCAAAATATATTCTCCAACCTGCTCCATCTGACTTTTGGGTGGCATGGATGTGAGGTTTCCTTGATTGTAAAAAACATTGCCAACAAAGTAATCAATGCAGAAATTGCGATTCCACCAAAATGCATTTGGCAAATCAATTGCATACAAATTCAATGTTTACGATCGGTTCTTTGGTTTTATTTTGCTTTTGTAGCCCAAGCTTCACAGCGAGGGGTATATATGACTAGAGCTGGTACACACACACACACACACACACACACACACACACCCACCCACATAGAGACACACAAACAAAGAGATATCAAGGGTGGGTGAAGTAGGCGATCGGGAGGAGCGAATACGGTAGAAGACGATAGGGGGTAACAGTGGGTGCCAGGAGAAAGGCAACTCACAATGATAGAGCACACATACTCTGTGTATGTGTGTGTGTGCGTGAGAGTGTTCAGCATGTGGCGATGGTTAATAAGCAGGAGAGTTAAAATGAAAGATCCTCGGGGCAGGAGTTGCGGCTCATTAAAGAATTACACATTCACTTTGCTCTCACTGTCGCTCTCATTCAAAGTGACTTAAGGCTCTCTCTTTTGTTCAACTCACCCCGAAAGAGATAAAAGAATTGAACTTTTATGAAATACTGCACATCAGAGATTATCTACTGAGTAGCTACGTGCACGGTTGACTCCCTGCACTCCAGCTTTCAACATAACCCATAACCTCTATCAAGTATCACTATATTCTTATATATTCATGTCCTGTTCTCTCTGAATGCCTGTCTATCAACCTGTTTGCTGTTTCCTGCCTGCCTGTGTTTCTGTCTGACTCCCTGCTTGTCTCTACACCTGACTGAGTTTCTTCATGCAAATCTGATTAGATATTATCTGTGTATTAGTCCTCCGCTCTGCAGTGATGCTGTTATTCCCACACTTGACCTTTTGAAGGAAGCCCTTGCTTTGTCTCGCCTTCTCTGGCTGCACCTCCGGCTTCACTCCTCATGTATTCAAATGAGCATTCACACAGCAGCACACAACAGCACACAACAGCACACAACAGCCCCATTGGCTTGTGTTGATGTACAACCTTCAACCAATCACTCTGCCGTCTTCATCCTTTCATCTACCTCCAGTCACACTCCCTCGCTGCATTCAATCTTCAGCTCATTTTTTTCTCTACGTGTTTCCTCCAATGGTTTTATGATCCCACTGGAGGCTCTGTTTAACCTCAGTGAGTATGACCTTGGGAAGATGCTTCTCTGCAAGTCAAACCGTTAACTGCTTTATGAAAACAAGCACTAGCACCATTAACATGGATATTGCATTTTAGACTATGTCACAGCACAGTTAATTTGGGAAGAATGGAGCAGATGACGGAGATCTAATATAGATTATCTGACCGGCCTGTTGTCCACAATTAGTCAATAAATTAAAGTTGTTGAGAGATTAGCCAGTTGATTGACTTGATTTTGAAGTGAGCCACATTAATATGCAGAATAGTGAGCAGTTTACAAAGTAAAAAGACATTTCTTTAAAATGCATAACATTTTCTTTAGGTTAAAGTATATTTGCATACGTAGTGAGGGGTTTAAAAACCGTGCTTTCATATTTCAGGTGAATAGCTGTGTATTGATTGATCTTTCATCATAAATAATGCATCAATGCATGCCTTTTTTTCGATCAACCCAAAGTAAATAATCATGATGCGTAGTTTGAGGGATGGCAAGGTCGGTCGGTCGGTCGGTCGGTCCACCACTTTGGTCCAGACTAAAATATCTCATCAACTGTCAGATGGATTGCCATGAAACTTCATACATTCATGACATTCCCTGAAGATGTACCCGAATAACATTGCTGATCCCCTGACTTTTCCTCTAGCGCCACAATGAGGTTCAAAGCCTTTCACCATATGTTAGCATGGCTGCAGCATCTTGTTTAAATGAAGAGATAATATAGTGGAAACACAACGCTTTCTTGGACAACCAGTTGGAAGGAAAAATCAATGAGCCTGTCGAAGTAAAACCCAACAAATATTTTATGTAAATTTAAGACTGATTGAACATCTCAAAATAATCCTTTCAAAATAAGCTATTGTGTGCGCAGCCTTGGAGCCTCTAAAAGTTATCTTTCCTTCCCTCTGAGATAAGAAGCATCGCTATCATTCAGTATAATAAAGTATAAGCCGACTAAAATGCTTAAGACATTGTGACAAATTACCCACCAGGGACACATTTGATGGTTCTAATATCTACAGATTCTCGTCTAAATGATTAAGTTGACTAGCAGGCCAATATCATAATACTCTTTCTTTAAGTCCATAAATAACAAGATGACAGCAGTGGAGAATATTAGGAGTTACAGTACAGTGTGTTGGAAGGCTCATTGTGTGTTCAGAAGTAGCCACTGTCATTGGTATTTGAATATATTTCCACTGCATTTACTATGATGTTCACATCACATAGCCTGCTGTTATTTCTGTCTTTCCTTTCATCGGCTTTCTTTCCCTCTCAGCTTATTTATTTTGCTATCTTTATATAATTTGATTCTGATAAGTACTTCCTGGGTATAATCCACATTTACCTTTGACCGTGCTCTTCCTGCTCTGTGTGTGTGCATGTGTGTGTGTGTTTCTGTGTTTCCTCCCTGGGGATCTGAGGCTGAAGTAATGAAATGCTCATTACTGATTCAGCTGGAAATGCTGGGGATACATTTACACACCTACACACACCAGCTATCCAGACGCTTTTCAAGGTCACCTCACAGATTGTGAGAGAGAGAGAGAGAGAGAGAGAGAGAGAGAGAGCGAGAGAGAGAAAAAAGACAAATTGAGGAGCAGCAAGATCGGGCATAATTGGGGCCTTAATTGACAGTTCTGTACAATACGCCACAGGCATCTGATATCAAACACGATCATTAACACACGTATTCACCTTTGCTGTCAGTTCACTTCTCCGCTCATCTTGCGTCCCTGACAGCCTTTTGTTTCTCGAACACATGGAGAAACATACACACATAACACACAAATAGCTAAACTACCTGAGGTTACCTTCTGCGGCAAGACAG